>OX328127.1:11603192-11705692 GCA_946811695.1 Gonocerus acuteangulatus | reverse complement strand
TTTTTTTTTTAACCCCGACTCATGAAAAGGGAGAGAAAAAATTTAATTTAACCATCACTCATTGCAAAGTAGGCGTAATAATGAAATACAACTGAAAATTAATCAATAATTTATTTTAATTCTTTTGCAAGATGACCCGATAAATATTTTTTTACTTGTTCTTATTTTTTTTTATGGCACAGGGCAGGGCCGCTACATGGGGGGGGGGGACTGCGGGGTACAGTTGTCCCGGGCCCGGGTCGGGCCTCGCTAATTGGGATAAAATGTATAGGTTATGAGCTTGTAAAAATAATGGGATTTAGAGATATAGACGGACGTAGCCTATATTTATTGGAATGGGATCTATACTTTTTTAATATACATGAACGACAAAACAAGCGCAGTCCCAGACTAGTATATTTCATTAGGAATCGTAATAAAACTACAAGTACCGAAAGTAAATTTTGCTGAGCCGATGTTCGGCTTTATTATTATGTTAATAAATAATGAACAATGTAAATAAATAGATATATTAATCATGCTTACCTGTATGAGATCAGCGGTACTTTGTGACTTAGCTAAGATTTTAGTTTTGCTGTCAAGAAGGACGATACGGTCTGTCCCCACGCCTAGGAGTCTTGAGGCCTGGAAGAATAGAATATAGTATTAGAGGCAGATCACAGTGTATGATAATAACTGTGGTAATATAGAAAAACATAATGGATGTATTAAAATTACATGACAAAATAAATATAAAATAACATTATTTATAAATAAACATGTCTTCTAATCACAGGTAATAATATAGTGATTCTCGGCGCCGATAGACTAGCTGAAAATGCGACGTAAAAGAAAAAACATATTTCACTCCCTTCAGTGAGTGAAATATCGTTGTTGTGAGTGAAATATGTGTTGTATTTGCTTGGCAAATACAATTTTTATAGATTGTTCATGAAGAAAGTAAAAAATAATCTTTCAAATTTGTATGTTTAATCGTTTTTCTATAATTTCTTTTTAAATGTGATTTTTTTGTGACCTCGCATAAGACAATGATGTACAAATAAAATTTTTGAAAAAGTTTCCGCAATCTTCAAAATAATGATTGATGAATTTCGATAGCGCTGAGGTAAGAGGAGGAATAGCAAAAAAATAAAATAAAAAATAAAAATAAATAAATAAAAAAATAAATGAAATATTATTTACAACTTTAAGTAGTTTTGGGGTTTCCGTAGGTTTTGTTAAATATTTCGAAACTATGACAAGATTCACTGGTTTTCACTGGCAGTGATCCATGCAAGAAATATCTGTACCCAACTTTCCTTAACATCGATAATCAGACGGGTAAAGGTTTATTCGACTATAGATCTGCCGCAAATAAAAGAACAAGTTAGTGCGCACGCGCTGCATTCAACCCATCTGTAGGAAGGACTAGCTTCCCTCCGGCCAGGCCCCTTCTTGTTCGTTTGTTTGTGGGCAGACTAACCGGTAAAAATGTTATCACAAAAGGTCTACGAGTTGGACTTTTGCACTTGATCCAACCGTAACACAAATTATTTTTTCTTTCCTTTTTTAACTAGGAATTTTTTTTAATTGAAGCATGATCATAAAGACCGTAGGAAGATAGGATAATAAAATCGCAGATAGAACGAGCTTCAGAGAGTGAATGGAAAAAGGCCTGCTAAATAGAAGGTTTTTGTCGGGTTATCCCAGCTTAACCTCAAGCCCTTCTGTCAATCACACCTTTTATCCCTTAAGCCCTTTTATACCCTTCCAGGGAACAAATATAAAGTTAAAACCCTTCATTATGTAGTTAAAGACCTTCATAAATTTAACTTAGTAATCCAGAATCCTGTTAAATCGAATAATTAACGCCTATAAAATATAGGAATGTCATGAACTTTCCAAATTTTCCGACATTCCTCATCTACTTAAAATAAAAAGGTATTTTCAGGATAAAATATCATTATGATTACTATTTATTATTACCATTAAAATTATAAGATTTATTCTGTATTTATCTATTTTATTAATTGCTTATATATATCTTTATTATGTTTTATTGTTATTCTTTTCTTTATTTTTCTTTTATTATTCATTGTCCATACCCTTTATTTTTTAACTTTGTTATTGATCCTTGGCTTATAATTTATTATTTTTATTATTTTGTTTATTATATTTTATATAAATTCTTTTCGAGCAGATCACCATTTCTGTGCAGCTCTTAAAGTAAAATAAATAAATAAAAATTCCGATTTGCAGGAACTGCGTCATCTTAGCGCGGTTCCCGAGTGCCATTAGTAAAGGAATAATACATAATTTCATTAAAATCTGCCCATTTTTTAGCCAGCTAGAGAGCGAACAGAAACACTAAATGAGATACAAGATAGTTAGCCGTTGAGGTGACGCGAAGTCAAAGGATGGTTGGGACTCGGCTAGGAGAAAAAAAGTCAGTCTTCAAGCAAAAATCTATATTGGATGTTTAGGCTGCACTTTGGAAGTTCAGGTAAAGAAGGGTGGGCATTTAAGACATGCCCTGTCATGAATGTTTACAATCCGTGCCAAGGGTCGTGGGTTCGATTCCCACTAGGGGTGGTGGCTTTTGTCAAAACCAATTTCATGAATTTTTCGTGAAATTTTCTTGCCCATTAAATCGAAAATAATTTCACTAAAAAAGAAAATGCCTTTACTTTTATTTTAATTTAATTTAAATTTTAACGTCCATTATTGTTATTAACTACGAATTTTGGGACAAACTACTTTTATTTTAAAATCGATTGTAACCTTACACGGATTACCGCCAAATCTATAAAATTACAATTTAAAACTGTATAAAATGTGCATCATTTGTTAAAGAGGATAGGCAAATTAATTGTAAAAGTAATAAACAATCGTAATAAAAATTTTAGAATGAATATTAAATGGAATTAGAAGCCTCTCAAATTTCGAACAATGGTAGAATTCAAAATTTCTAAAAATATTACTAACTAAATATTTATTGTCAATGTAAATAATTTAATAAATTAAATTCTATTCCACGTATTTCTGACCATTACGTGCATTTATTTGTTTTTTATATATATGGCACAGGTCAAAAGTATATTACTGCATTTTCTATGTACTACTTTATTGTTGGCACGCCCTACATGTTTCGTGGCCTTTATTCCACCTCCTCAGGGGCCATTAAATCCCCATGTGTGGTTAGCTCGCCTGAGGAGGTGGCATAAAGGCCACGAAACATGTAGGGCATGCCATCAATAAAGTAGTACATAGAAAATTGAGTACTATTCTTTTGACATGCGCCATATATATCCCCCCCCCCCCCCCAAAAAAAAAAATTATAAATAAAATAAAAAATGAAGGGTCTTTTTGCGAAGACCACATCCAGTTACTTTTGAAGTAGCAGTAGTGATTGTATCAGTGATTCAGCGCATGCGCATAACTCCTTTGCCTTCCTATTGGAGGATTCCGATGGCCAATTGCTTTGGTTCTTGCTGGGAGTAAAGTAACCTTCAACAGTGAATTAGCTTTTGTGTATAAAAAGCTCTGTTTATACCAGTAAAGAACCTATAAGCTAATCAGTAAGCTTATCAGCGAGTACGAGTAACTGTTATAAATCACTACTGCTACTTCAAAAGTAACTGGATGTGGTCTTCGCAAAAAGACCCAAAATGAAAGTTTACATAATTTTAATATTGAAGACTCAATAAAGTAAATAAAGAGAAATAAAAATACATGTAAATAATGGCTAATTGATGTGTAATCTAACGGAGGAGAGGATGAGGAGGCAGATTGAATTGAATCACCGAACGGAGGAGAGGATGTGGAGGCAGATAGAATTGTATCACCGAACGGAGGAGAGGATGAGGAGGCAGATAGAATTGAATCACCGAACGGAGGAGAGGACGTGGAGGCAGATAGAATTGAATCACCGAACAGAGGAGAGGATGAGGAGGCAGATAGAATTGAATCACCGAACGGAGGAGAGGATGAGGAGGCAGATAAAATTGAATCGCCGAACGAAAACGACAACAATTACTAATGCGCAGAAGTCCTGAGATTATGTTAGACTCCGGTAAAATTGAAATTTCGTGACATGGTTTCAAAATTCATGACTTTTTCGTGACTTTCGTGCCCTATTTTCAATTTCGTGGCATTTTTATGATTTTCGTGCAGTAGACACCCCTATCCTCATTAAAAAAGATAACCCTCTTAAAATTCTTAGTTAATTATAATGGAAATTATCTTATTTATTTATTCATTCTTTTGAGGAGATACATAACGTAGGCGATTGGCTCCATGAAATGTTTATTTAGTTACGGAGCACCACAACAGCAAGGTGATTTGCTCGCATACTTCGTGAAAATTAATAATGGATATTAAAATTTAAATAAATAAAGTGAAATAACTCATCTATAATCATAACAAAAATTCACAAATCGTAGTTTTGATGAATATGTGACATTTGAGAAATTGTTCAAGTTAATGTGAGGTTTTTGATCTCGAAAAACTAAAATTTAGTTTTGTTCAAGTCGTTGGTAGGGTAATTCTGTTCTACATCTACAAATGCCTACAACATGTGAACGTGGAAGCCTATTTATGCAAAACAATAACTTCTTCGATCGTAATTTTATTCATATGAATTTGGAAAAAATAAATAAATAAAATGAACTATGTTCCGGCGGGCGGATTCTGTTGGTTAAGGAACATGACAAAGAATTTGTATGCCAAATTTCATGAAAACCGAATAGATTCTGACTCTTTGCCCACATTTCGGCCTGGTGAAAACCATTATGCCAAACCTTATGTAGTCGCGGTTTCTGATATTCCTCGTAACCACCAAGGCCAAATTGAAGGATATTCTCTTGTAAGTTTACATACTGCCAGAAATAGCCAGACATTTATGTCATGGATATGTATAAGACAGTTCTGGATTTTTTAAAACACATACATATGTGTCCTGTATCTTATATAATCAGTGTTTACATCTGTTGGTATAGAAGTATCGAAAATACAGCAAGTAGACAAGATATTTATCTCTGACATTTAATTCTTCTCTTTATAATCAGTGTTTACACCTGACGGTATAGAAGTGTCGACACTAAGGATGCGTTGGGACTCGTCTCCCGTGGTCTTATGGCCAGCGCCTTGGATTCATAAGCGGGAGATGGTGGGTTCGACTCCCAACCTCCGGCAGGAATTTTATCATCCCACGGCTCACTGGTAAAATTCCTCGCTGCACCCTGGATGTCGGCGCTAATGACCTAGTTGTAGATGCGCCGTAAAAAAAAAAAAAAAAAAAAAAAAAAAACTAAGGATGCGTTTACTCCTAACACTTCTCGCAGGATATACATATACGTCAGGATATATATGTATCGGATAGATATTCTCTTTCAAGTTTACATACTGAGAGAAATAGCTAGACATTTATGTCATGGATATGTATAGGATAGTTCTCGATTTGCGATAAATGTACGGCCCGTTTACATTCATATATATATATATATATATATATATATATATATATATATATATATATATATATATATATATATATATATATATCCTCTGTAGTCCATTCTAATTGCAATGAAGAAAGTATCAAAACTCTAAATCGCGGCCTGTGTAATTATTATAAAAATGTAGGAAATAAAAAAATGGTCTCCATGGGTTCGAGAATGGATTTCGAGAAGGAAAGAATTAGGTTTCTTCAGTCAATTGATGTCTGTGCTCTGTATCGAGGATCCAGCGTAGTTTTTAATTCTTTTAAGAATGAAACGAGTAGATTTCGAAAAGCTTTCTTGTAAAATAGGTCTTATTATATCAAAGCAAGATACAAAATTCAGATAGGCTATTAGTGTTACAGAACGACTAGCTATAACTTTACGATTTTTAGTATCTAGTGAGCAGGTAGTTACTTAATGAAATACTATTTTCTATTAGGTATGACATTTTATTAGTATAAACTATGTTTTGAAACTGTACACTTGATATATTAGTGTAACAGAACGACTAGCTCTAACTTTGCGATTTTTAGCATCTGGTGAGTAGGTATTTACTTGATGAAATACTATTTTATATTAGGTATGACATTTTATTAGTATAAACTATGTTTTGAAACTGTACACTTGATATATTAGTGTAACAGAACGACTAGCTATAACTTTGCGATTTTTAGCATCTGGTGAGTAGGTATTTACTTAATGAAATACTATTTTATATTAGGTATGACATTTTATTAGTATAAACTATGTTTTGAAACTGTACACTTGATATATTAGTGTAACAGAACGACTAGCTCTAACTTTGCGATTTTTAGCATCTGGTGAGTAGGTATTTACTTGATGAAATACTATTTTATATTAGGTATGACATTTTATTAGTATAAACTATGTTTTGAAACTGTACACTTGATATATTAGTGTAACAGAACGACTAGCTCTAACTTTGCGATTTTTAGCATCTGGTGAGTAGGTATTTACTTGATAAAATACTATTTTATATTAGGTATGACATTTTATTAGTATAAACTATGTTTTGAAACTGTACACTTGATATATTAGTGTAACAGAACGACTAGCTCTAACTTTGCGATTTTTAGCATCTGGTGAGTAGGTATTTACTTGATGAAATACTATTTTATATTAGGTATGACATTTTATTAGTATAAACTATGTTTTGAAACTGTACACTTGATATATTAGTGTAACAGAACGACTAGCTATAACTTTGCGATTTTTAGCATCTGGTGAGTAGGTATTTACTTGATGAAATACTATTTTATATTAGGTATGACATTTTATTAGTATAAACTATGTTTTGAAACTGTACACTTGATATATTAGTGTAACAGAACGACTAGCTCTAACTTTGCGATTTTTAGCATCTGGTGAGTAGGTATTTACTTGATGAAATACTATTTTATATTAGGTATGACATTTTATTAGTATAAACTATGTTTTGAAACTGTACACTTGATATATTAGTGTAACAGAACGACTAGCTCTAACTTTGCGATTTTTAGCATCTGGTGAGTAGGTATTTACTTGATAAAATACTATTTTATATTAGGTATGACATTTTATTAGTATAAACTATGTTTTGAAACTGTACACTTGATATATTAGTGTAACAGAACGACTAGCTCTAACTTTGCGATTTTTAGCATCTGGTGAGTAGGTATTTACTTGATGAAATACTATTTTATATTAGGTATGACATTTTATTAGTATAAACTATGTTTTGAAACTGTACACTTGATATATTAGTGTAACAGAACGACTAGCTCTAACTTTGCGATTTTTAGCATCTGGTGAGTAGGTATTTACTTGATGAAATACTATTTTATATTAGGTATGACATTTTATTAGTATAAACTATGTTTTGAAACTGTACACTTGATATATTAGTGTAACAGAACGACTAGCTATAACTTTGCGATTTTTAGCATCTGGTGAGTAGGTATTTACCTGATGAAATACTATTTTATATTAGGTATGACATTTTATTAGTATAAACTATGTTTTGAAACTGTACACTTGATATATTAGTGTAACAGAACGACTAGCTATAACTTTGCGATTTTTAGCATCTGGTGAGTAGGTATTTACTTGATGAAATACTATTTTATATTAGGTATGACATTTTATTAGTATAAACTATGTTTTGAAACTGTACACTTGATATATTAGTGTAACAGAACGACTAGCTCTAACTTTGCGATTTTTAGCATCTGGTGAGTAGGTATTTACTTGATGAAATACTATTTTATATTAGGTATGACATTTTATTAGTATAAACTATGTTTTGAAACTGTACACTTGATATATTAGTGTAACAGAACGACTAGCTCTAACTTTGCGATTTTTAGCATCTGGTGAGTAGGTATTTACTTGATGAAATACTATTTTATATTAGGTATGACATTTTATTAGTATAAACTATGTTTTGAAACTGTACACTTGATATATTAGTGTAACAGAACGACTAGCTCTAACTTTGCGATTTTTAGCATCTGGTGAGTAGGTATTTACTTGATGAAATACTATTTTATATTAGGTATGACATTTTATTAGTATAAACTATGTTTTGAAACTGTACACTTGATATATTAGTGTAACAGAACGACTAGCTATAACTTTGCGATTTTTAGCATCTGGTGAGTAGGTATTTACTTGATGAAATACTATTTTATATTAGGTATGACATTTTATTAGTATAAACTATGTTTTGAAACTGTACACTTGATATATTAGTGTAACAGAACGACTAGCTCTAACTTTGCGATTTTTAGCATCTGGTGAGTAGGTATTTACTTGATGAAATACTATTTTATATTAGGTATGACATTTTATTAGTATAAACTATGTTTTGAAACTGTACACTTGATATATTAGTGTAACAGAACGACTAGCTCTAACTTTGCGATTTTTAGCATCTGGTGAGTAGGTATTTACTTGATGAAATACTATTTTATATTAGGTATGACATTTTATTAGTATAAACTATGTTTTGAAACTGTACACTTGATATATTTCACAATTGAATTAATTTCTTTAATTGTATTTTTTTTTTTTTTAATTTCTTCAGTAGTTGTACTGAAGGCTTCGGTCAATTCCGTTAAACCATGATGTGTTTTTTTTTTTTTTTTTATCTTCATAAGTAATACGCTTAACGTCCCACAGCTCCGGATTGCTTTGGTACACATTGATATAACTTCTACTTTTAACAAGTGTTCCCCCACCCCATATTGCAAGAGAAAACTAGACGAACTGTTATAACTCCAGCGATAAATCAAATGTTCTGTTGCAACTAGCAAATAATCTTTGTTTACATCTGTTGATATAGAAGTGTCGACAATACAGCTAGTAGCCAAGATATTTATCTCTGACATTTATTCTTCTCTTTATAATCAGTGTTTACACCTGACGGTATAGAAGTGTCGACACTTATAGCTCGTGATAGAAATATATATATATATATATATATATATATATATATATATATATATATATATATTCGACTAATGAACTGGAGGACCAGGTTCAAAACCCGAGCGCGCACTAAAGATTTTTTCTTCTAGTGCTGCCGTTCGAGGGTTGGATTTGGGGTCCCAGATCGTCCCTAGGCTCACCCAGCCTTTAATTAATTTAATTAATAATGGGTACCTTGGGTGCTAATGACTCTAGCAGTCGAAGCAGCCAAGGGGAAAATCAGGCGGTCGGAGCATAGTGTTGACCACACTATCTCCCTAGTGTTCCGTACGGTCAAGAATCAGATACCTCTACAGTATCTGCCCCTCTGGGCCCTTGTGGCCTGTTACGGGACTGATTTATATATATATATATATATATATATATATATATATATATATATATATATATATATATATATATACCACATAAATTTTATATGGTTTTCATTAGTCAGAATTTCTCTCTGATATAAATATCCTGCAATAACTATCCTAGTGTAAACCCACCCTTATAGCTTTTGATAGAAATATATCGATGGCCTAGAATGAATACTTCGTATCTCAAAAATAAAAATAATCAACTTTTATACCTAATTAGATGGATATTATGGTTACTGAGAAGTCGGCAAGGTTTGCTTCTTCGTCGATATAGTCCAGGACGCGTAAGAAAGAATTTCTTTGACTCTCAAGAATTGTCAAATAGAATCTTATCCATCTAATAACGTATAAAAGTTATTAAAGTTTTTTTTTAGATACGAGGTTTTCATTCTAGGCCATCGATATATCACAGACAGAAGTTTTTTGCAGTTTACATTAGTCACAATTTCTCTCTGACATAAATATCCTGCAAAAACTATCTGATGTAAACGCAGCCTTAGAGTGCCATACCCTAGCTCTGTCCAATGTTATTTAAACATTTTGCTTCGTGGCATATGAAACGTCGAAAAGGTTTATCACCGATTTGACACGATTGGGGAGTTTTTTTCTCCTCATGGGAAACACTATTACGCACATCATGAACGCCTCATGAACTGTTTCATTCGTTTTATCCTCGGGATCCCCAGAGACTCCCACATATCACATTTCTACCAGGAGCTAAATTGGCTATTCCTTTTTTATCGTCGTCAGTACTTCCTCGGCTCAGTCATTTACCAAGTAATTCAATCCCGTAGACCTTCTTATATTTTTCAACTTCTTAAATTTAAATCCTCTGTTCACTCCCGTAACACCCGATCTCGTCCTTCCGATCTTTATATTCCTTCCCACCGAACAGCAATATTCGATTTGTCACCCGTGCCACCTCGCTATGGAATTCCTTACCTCTCTGTCTGTCCGCCATTCTACCAACCTAGAAACCTTTAAATCCCGACTCTTCCACCACCTTTTATCCCTCCAAGTTTTACCCAATACCTAGTCTATATTGAAGCTGTACACTATATATTGATACTGATAGCATTTATAAGTTTTTAAGTTTATACGTAAAATTCAAAATTATTTTGTAATTTCAAAATTATTCCTATGGGACTTCAGTCCCGTAATAAGAATAAAACTTTTCATTCATTCATTCATTCATACATCATTCACCAAAAATGCTATTCGAGCCGGATCGTTGACTGGATGCAGACCTAAGTTATGTACAAATAAAGATTAAACCAGATATCAATAACACTCAACACAAAATACAATGTTAGTTGTTAAGACTGTAGAACTCAACACAAAATACAATGTTAGTTGTTAAGACTGTAGAACTCAACACAAAATCCAATGTTAGTTGTTAAGACTGTAGAACTCAACACAAAATACAATGTTAGTTGTTAAGACTGTAGAACTCAACACAAAATACAATGTTAGTTGTTAAGACTGTAGAACTCAACACAAAATACAATGTTAGTTGTTAAGACTGTAGAACTCAACACAAAATACAATGTTAGTTGTTAAGACTGTAGAACTCAACACAAAATCCAATGTTAGTTGTTAAGACTGTAGAACTCAACACAAAATCCAATGTTAGTTGTTAAGACTGTAGAACTCAATAGTGGAAAAGCATTGGTGTGTGTGACAGAACGCAAACACCGTTAGAAAGACAGACACATCGGTAATAGTGTTGGATCGAGGGGTGCAGTGTTTGTATGCCCCTATACAGGGACAGCCCCTAGGGGAGGGGTAGGAAGGCTCTGTTCTAGATGTGAGGGGTATCTGTCTAGAAGCAGAAATATACCCCAAGGATTTTACAAGGAATACACGGGATTTTTCCGGATATATCCCCTTTACAACAATTCCAGGCTGCTTCAATAAATAGGTCAACACTCGGAACGGTTAATAATTATTTTATGAGGGCCATACATGTCCTTATGGGGTCTTTGAGGTCGCTGATTACGATGAGCAGGATGGTTAACCTTTTGAATTAATTTTTTCAGAGTTTTTTTCTCTATTTTACCTTCAAATGACCTCTAGGAAAAGGCGTAAGGTTAAACAAACTACAGATTCGAACTGAAGGACCTCCAAAATATACGCGTAATTTTTTTTCCACATTTTTCCTACTTTTAGTTCTCTATTTGACCTTCAAATGACCTTGAATCTGATGTGATTAAGGTTAACCAACCCGCAAATCGTAATCAGCAACCCCAAAAACCCCATAAGGACCATACCGCTCCGAGTGTTTTTTAGATCGAATATTGACCTGTGCAATTTAACAAAATAGTTTCTTATATAGAATTACTGTATAATTTATAATTATTATTAAGCTGACCCTTTACTTCAATCTAAGGAAGGTCAAGAAATAACAACTTCACTAAAAAGTTTTACAAACGAGTTTTTTTCTGACGTATTTCGTACCCTTTTAGTGCCATCTCATGAGAACATATATTAAATACTAGGTGTTACCCGGCGTGCTATACAACTCTTACTTTATACTATATTGAAAAATAAAATAAAGAAAAAAAAATTGCTTTTAGACTCCACTCAGTATTGCTCCTTCTTCATTAACAGAAACTAAGAAAATTGCTTTTAGACTCCACTCAGTATTGCTCCTTCTTCATTAACAGAAACTAAGAAAATTGATTTTAGACTCCACTCAGTATTGCTCCTTCTTCATTAACAGAAACTAAGAAAATTGATTTTAGACTCCACTCAGTATTGCTCCTTCTTCATTAACAGAAACTAAGAAAATTGCTTTTAGACTCCACTCAGTATTGCTCCTTCTTCATTAACAGAAACTAAGAAAATTGATTTTAGACTCCACTCAGTATTGCTCCTTCTTCATTAACAGAAACTAAGAAAATTGATTTTAGACTCCACTCAGTATTGCTCCTTCTTCATTAACAGAAACTAATAAAATTGCTTTTAGACTCCACTCAGTATTGCTCCTTCTTCATTAACAGAAACTAAGAAAATTGATTTTAGACTCCACTCAGTATTGCTCCTTCTTCATTAACAGAAACTAAGAAAATTGATTTTAGACTCCACTCAGTATTGCTCCTTCTTCATTAACAGAAACTAAGAAAATTGATTTTAGACTCCACTCAGTATTGCTCCTTCTTCATTAACAGAATCTAAGAAAATTGATTTTAACCAGCACGCAGTTTTCATGTAGATAGATATACACAATATATATATATATATATATATATATATATATATATATATATATATATATATATATACACTGAAAACAAAGCCCATTTTATTAAACAATAAAATATTAAATGTTCTCATAGTTAGTGCAAAAAGAAGAAAAAAAAAATTAGAAACCAAATAAGTAATATCAATATCTAACAGCGCAAATAATGTTATAGAATAGAAAAAAATATCTTCCTACAAGGCGACTCGAACTTGGAACCTTGGAGTTATCGGCAACCAGACATGAGAAGCAGTTGCAGAGGGGATAGCATATTTAGCTTTGGACTTCACTAGGCAAACAGCTGACAATATGACACAGATGGTAGAATGATGTTCTGTTACGTTATATCTTGGCGAATATCTCATTTTTCAAAAATGACGATTTCTGACAATTCACTCTTCTGTAACCGATTTTGATCGAACTTGGCACACTGGTAGGTCTTGATACAGGAAGTGTCATAGGCTAGGTAAAAAACGTCTACCAGCTGTCGGTCTGTATGTTTGTTTCTTATACAAATAAACACCGTTTGACCGATTTTGAGATAACTTGGTGCACAGGTAGATCTTGATACGGGAAATTTCTTAGGCTAAGTCAAAATTGTCTATCAGCTGTCTTTCTGTATGTTTGTTTCTTTACAAATCCACGCTGGTGTAGCATAGCACGCCGGGGAACAGCTGATAGGGTGTAATTTATGCCAAATTATTATTCAGTCGTGGGATGGAAAATTAGACTTGGACCTCCAAAAGTACTTCTGAAAAGTGGTATCACTCACTGAATTTTCACCGTACACAGCGCTAATGTTATTGGCAGTTTGGGCTGCATTTTTGCCTCTACGTTTTTTTTTTTTTTTAAAAAGAAAGCTTAATGAGTCGAAAATGGACTTTAAAATGTCTCATGTTTGGTTAGCTAGACATTTTCATTTACCAATTAACACAGAGAATACATTTAACAGTTTGATGCAATTAATGCATCACTTATACATGTAAGGTTATTATTTTCACTCAGCGTTATAAATATGATATTAACCACTTCTAGAAAACAATAAAATATTCCTAAAATAACTTGAAACGACAAATGTTGGATTTTAGAGTAGAAATGAACTAATGCAATCAAGATAGATCTTCTGGTATTTTGACTAATATCCGTTCCACCAAATTATCCTAGAACGATACAGTGCTCGAAACACAAAACGGATTGGATGGAGAGGGAACGTCATATTCAAAGCTTTCTGAGAACTTAATATCATCAATACAAATGCAAAGTCTCGAATGTGAAAAAACGCATTTTTCATTTTAAATCTTTACTGATTGCTGTTGGACTGATGGATGGCAAACTCTCGAATCTAAGTTCACACAGTGAAAGGAGGATGTAACCACTGTCAAAAGGTCCAATCTGCCTACTATTTGACTGCCCAAAAGCAAAGTAATAAATAAAAGTATTTTCACTCTTGAAAGTGGTGATTTTCATATTCGTTAGTTTGCATTTGTATCGACGATATGTACATAACACAGTAAACACTCCTATATACCTACATCAAAGTATTCCCGATTTCGAGTTAGAAAATGGGTTTTGGATGTTTGTAAGTGCGCACCGGTATTAACGTCATGAGCTCTATAAAATATTTCTTCTATCTATGGGTGGTACAATTATTACTATCATAGTGAATGAACGCGGATTTTCATAATGTTTAGACCTGTTATCATCAACGTACGCAGCCTATGACGCTTATTGGATAGTAACGGATCCACTAACGCAAGTTGTATTCAAATCGAATTACACGTTTTTTTTTATGAATGGATAACAAGCGTGCACATAAATACATTATTTCATTCATAATGTTACTTGGTAAAAAACTGTTAATTATTTCCGAATCATAAGTTTGAATTCATAAAATTAGAAAACTACCGATAAGGCCTCAGGTGTGTAACAAAGGCGACCGCAAGAATTTCGAGGCTAGACCTCAAGGTAAAAATTAAAAATATTGCTCAGTCGATTTAAAGATGGGGGGGGGGGATTGTGGGGTTGAAGACCAAATCTCCTTGCGATTTAAAGAAAATTGAAAAATCAGGAGTGGGGATTCACAGAAAACCCGCCAATTCACACCAACTTATTAATGTGCCCCAACAGGGCGAAATCTTTTTGTTCCACAACCACAGCCTGCGACTAGCCGGCAGGTTTAGGGCGAATGAAACGAGGACAGTTTTATCATGAAAATATCCGTCGATATCACTCTAAATTTATACACTTATAATTTCATTGATCACCCCACGAATAATCGTTTTTTGATCACTTCACTGCCTTAGTAGATCTCGGGGCCACTTCCTATTAAGACGTCTTGGTGGAGAGGAAGGATGATTGGGGCTGGATAAGGATTGGGCTATAGGGTTAGGATGATTGATTAATTTACTATGGAAAGATGAGAAGCGGCTAGGGATTATATCTTGGACAAAAGGGATATTTAGGTCATTATGGAGGGTGCGATTCGTAACATAATAAGGAGCATTAACTATGGAACATAAGACTTTGGATTGAAATGTTTGGATTCTGTGGATGTTGGAATGCTTGGCCTTTCCCCAGAGTTCTATTCCGTAAGTCCATATAGGTTTGATTAGTGAATATTCTGATCTAATGAGAGATATTCATAATGAATAAATTAAGATATGCAAACTTGATCCATAAGAGGGCTAACACAATTTTTGCTTCCTTTTACTTGTTATTTCATTATTTAACGTATCCTTCATCTATTAACTTACGGGTCGTATCCGACCCACTAGGTATAAAAATGCGCATGCCTCTTCAAAAACGCACTCCAAAGTCAAAGGGCTGCAGGTACCCTCTGAATCAGTACTGAGGAAGCTACGGACGACGTTTACGTCTGTCAGGTAATCACAATTTTTTTTTAATCAATTCTCAATGTAAATTTTTCCCTAACCATGGTCGGATACGACCCAGTGTTTATGATAATGTTCTTAACTAAGGATATTATTGTTCTAGGTTTTCATTAAAAAAAAAAAAAAATCATGGTTTCTGGAGAAAATAAATTATTCACTAACATATATGAATTTGTGGCCGAATTCAGGCGACAAGAGGAGCAATCTGATGCGGAATTAGATGACTAAATTGATGAAATAGATTCAGAGTCTGACGATGGTATTCTCTCAAATGATGACGAAGGAGTCGAGGAACTCTCAAAACAAGATGATCAAGAATATCAAGATATAGAAGATGATTTTTTCAATTCGACCCTCATCTATCCCTGTGTGTCAAGTGTGCACCAATGCCTGTGATTCTTTAACCAAAACAGAAATGTGATATCGTCGAAACAAATGCAAAGTATCGAATGTGAAAAAATTCATCTTTCATTTTCAATCTTTACTAATTTCTGCTGGACTTATGTACGACAAACTCTTGAATCTTAGTTTACTCTATGAAAGAGAAAGTATTCCACTGTCAAAAGGTCAAATCTGCCGAATATTTGACTGTTCAAAAAACCCTGTGCTTTTTCACTCAGAAAAGTGGTGATTTTCACATTCGATACTTTTCATTTGTAACGACGATATAATGTGTTCCTCAAGTTTTATTGTGATAATCAATTAGTTATTTAGTATATATATATATATATACATTCTTTTTTATCCTAGTAGGCATGGGGTCATTAAAGCAGTCCAATAAATAAAGTTGTATAAAAAAAAAGGAAGACTGCTTTAATGACCCCATGCCTACTTGGATAAAAAAGAATTTGGATATTTTGGGTCATCTATAAGAATAAATAATATATATATATATATATATTTATTTATATATATTGTTGTTACTAATTTCTTAACGTCACCTCAACAATTTACTATATTTTCTTATTTTTTTTTAGAATTAATTTTACTTTCCTGAACTCAAATGCTTGTTTTATTTTATAAATTGTTTTTTTATGTTTTAAAAGTTTACAATATTCACCTGATATTTGAAAATAAATGAGTAAATCCCAATAATTTATTGCATTCCTGCCCCAAAAATGGCTCTATTACGCAAGGGGTCGGATGCGACCCAACTTTTATGTTTGAGTGTCTAGCTTAAACGTTTATAGAGGAGGGTTAATGTTACAGAATAAAGTAATTTTATATCATCACCAGCGCCTAAAATATCTCTTAAGTACCTTGAATACCTCTTCTAATGTATCCTAGTTCTAGATATAAATCCCGAGGCCTAAGCCGAAGTCGAATCCTATAAAGAGGATACGCCCCTTAGGGTATCAATATCCCAGCTCCCTCCAGAACACAGCGGGGAGGCGTCCTGCTACCCCTGGGGACCAACAGCTACACGCCCTCCCAATTACCAAGGCTCCCCCGAACTTACATCGCTCCCAATTTTTATCCCTGGAACCCCCGGTCCACTTCTCAAGGCTCCCCGAATTATGGGGGCGCAAGATATATTTTATTCTCAGCCATCAGTTTTCCTCGCTATTAGATATATATATCTCCTTTATTTTGAGAGGGTAAGGTAATATGTTTGGGGACAATCGCGTTCAAAATGAGCGCAATTGTTACGGCCTTTTATACTTGAAATAAGGATCATCACGTACGTAATGCTATACGTATGGTATTCATCACGTGTCAAGCGTTCGATCGTGTTTGGCACCCGGGGTTATTATACAAAGTACGGTGCATACTTCCCCACACATACTTCCTAATCCTACAGTCCTACCTATCAAGCCGTTCCTTCCAAGAAAGATCTGGTTCCACATTATCTAGTTCCCATCCTATTTCCTCTGGTGTACCACAGGGAAGTATTCTCGGTCCTATCCTTTACCTTCTGTACTCCGCTGACGTTCCTACCCACCCAAATACTCATTTAATGACATATGCTGATGATACAGCCATCTTTTCCTCCTCCCCTGATCCCGAAACAGCTTCCCTTCACCTGCAGGAACATCTAGACTCTGTTGAGGAGTGGTGCAACAGGTGGAAAATCAAGGTGAATCCAGAGAAATGCAGCCAAATAACATTCACTCTCAATAAAAGGACTTGCCCACCAGTTCAAATATCCAGTCAAGAACTTCCTGTATCCAACGAAGTGCGCTACCTGGGATTAATACTAGACAGTAGACTCACTTGGAACCCACGCACCCGACTGAAAAGTCAGGAACTGAACAGGAGATACGGACTTCTTCGACGACTATTGGGACCTTCATCAAAACTCACTATATACAAAACCATCATCAGACCTATTTGGACGTACGGACTTGAACTGTGGGGAACAACCAAAAGATCAAATATACAAAGAATACAGGAATTCCAATCCAAAGTCCTACGCAAAATATTTAATGCCCCTTTCTACGTTTCTAATAAAACCCTCCATCATGATCTGAATATCCTCTTCATCCATGAACTGGCTAAATCCCGATTCCTAACCTTCCACTCTAAACTATCTGCTCATCCCAATCCCAGAGCTGAATCCCTCTCCTCTCAATCCCACCCCGAAAACCCTCCTAGGAGGCTAAAGAGATCTTGGCCTCGTAATCAACTCTGTAATTAAAGCGGTCAACTAGGAAGTGTCAATAATGATTGGCTCCTTCCAAACTTATATTTTATCTTTTCATTTATAATTATTACTTTTATTTTATTTTCCTTTTAGCTATGATTTATTTATTTATGTACATATTTATTTTTATTGTTTTCTTTTTGTTTCTATAACTCAATTTAGTATGTACTATTTTTTTTTTCTCTTCTGTATTCTCATTATGTGAATTCATAAAAATGGCGTTACTTATCACAATTAACCAATGTGCTATATAATTTGTGCAGATGTTAATAAACGCTTTATTATTAAAAAAAAAAAAGAAGTCATCACTTGTGAAATATCTTGCTAACGAACCAAGATGGATGTTTCAAAATAAATATCGGTTTTTAACGTTTTATAATATTTATTAAACTAAACATAGTTCTAATTTCATAAATACCATTTCTAACAGGAAGTTTTGATTATGGCTGCTTAACAATAGTACTACTTCAGTCTAGTTGCTAACGTTGTTTAGTCATGACCTCCGATAAGTCAAAATTAAATACCGCGATGTGTGTGTGTGTGTGCTTGTGGGGTGGTGCAAACTTCGGCGTATTCCTTTGACAAAATCAGCTTTAAATGTACACTCAAAATACTTTTAGCAACTTATTTAGATCAATATAACCTATTCCGAAAACTTTACCGTTTCAGTAGGCTTTCGTTTCCTCATTAGTTCTTTAATTTTCTTCAATCTTTTAATAAAAACAATTTAACTTGATGGTTTTTTTTGTTTTTTTTGTTCTGAGTCGAATGAGACAAATTCCAGGTTTCTATGTTAATCCGTTCTCGAGACGCCACTTTTCTCTTCGTACTTCAAGATCTATTTGAACAGGTTGTAGTAAACATTTCTTGCCTCGCAAGTTAATTGATTTAATTAAAATCTGAATTATAATGCTGATTTATTTGGCGGATATGTCATTAAATTGCGCAAAATATTTACAGATGTAAGGGCCATCAAAGAATTTATAGGAACGTAATCGAATACAAACACTGTGACGGCACGTCCATATAAGGCAGCAAACAATAATTGTCTGTTTTAATTACAGCTTTTAAGGATCCTAGAAATTCTAGGCCGAGCAATAAAAACCTTCTCGAAATGGCAAGAATCCTCTACGGTGAAATTGAGAGCTCCGTTTCGTCCTTCTCGCCATATTGTGATTCCATAGGAGAAGAGAAAGGCTCCTGGGGGCATTGTCAAGGAGGAAGGCTCTGATGAAATTTTCAGAGGTTCTTGGAGCTATTCAAGACCAGAGAAGGGGTTGAAAGGAGGCGCTTGAGGAGAGCGAGGGATGATAAGAGGGAGCGAGGGGGGGATAAGGGAGAGCGAGGGAATGATAAAGAAGAGCAAAGGGGTGATAAGGGAGAGCAAGGGGGTGATAAGGGAGAGCGAGGGGGTGATAAGGGAGAGCGAGGGGGTGATAAGAGAGAGCGAGGGAATGATAAGGGAGAGCAAAGGGGTGATAAGGGAGAGCGAGGGGTGATAAGGGAGAGCGAGGGAATGATAAAGGAGAGCAAAGGGGTGATAAGGGAGAGCAAAGGAGTGATAAGGGAGAGCGAGGGGGTGATAAGAGAGAGCGAAGGAATAATAAGGGAGAGCAAAGGGGTGATAAGGGAGAACGAGGGGTGATAAGGGAGAGCGAGGGAATGATAAAGGAGAGCAAAGGGGTGATAAGGGAGAGCAAAGGAGTGATAAGGGAGAGCGAGGGGGTGATAAGGGAGAGCGAAGGAATAATAAGGGAGAGCAAAGGGGTGATAAGGGAGAACGAGGGGTGATAAGGGAGAGCGAGGGAATGATAAAGGAGAGCAAAGGGGTGATAAGGGAGAGCAAAGGAGTGATAAGGGAGAGTGAGGGGTGATAAGGGAGAGCGAGGGAATGATAAAGGAGAGCAAAGGGGTGATAAGGGAGAGCGAGGGGGTGATAAGGGGGAGGGAATACGGACAGGCTGAAATTTTTATTAAAATCTTTTGTAAGGACTATACCCTGTCATTTGTCTCGAGTCTAGAGTGTGTGTAGGGGGGGGGGGATATCCCCCAGTGCCCGGCCGTGTTTAGACAGCTCACTTCTAGCATATACAACATTTCTTCCGTCGTGCCCTCTCTCTTTTCGAAAAAAAAAAAACAACTTTGACACACAAGAAGTGTCAAAACATATTCTTGAAACATTTCTTGAATGATAATGAAAAATTATACAATAGTATTAACCAGCTTGTGTCTCTAACTCTCTCTCTCTCTCTCTCTCTCTCTCTCTCTATATATATATATATATATATATATATATATATATATATATATATATATATATATATATATATGTAAGCAATGAGCGAGCTTTGCAACATAGCTTCAGTAGAGCGCCGAGGTATTGCATTCCAGACGAGTTTTACTGATAACAACTAATATCAAGTCGTGATAAGGGACTGATATAAGATAAGGAGGATATCTTCTCCTATAGACTAAACAAGCCGTTTTGTGTATATCTGTCCGGCCAGCACGATAGCAATTCATAAATCAGCCGACAGAGGCCAGCACCAGAGCCTGCGAGTAGATAGCTCTTATCAAAGAAAGGCCAGCTCTCCTTAGACCAGTTAGACTGTGACTGTTGAAATAAAATTGAAATAAACTGCATTACATGATTATATAATGATGTAAAGTCATCAATGAGTTCGAGTTATTCTAATTAGTAAAATCTTCAATGGGTTGAGT
This sequence comes from Gonocerus acuteangulatus, assembly GCA_946811695.1. Taxonomy (NCBI): domain Eukaryota; kingdom Metazoa; phylum Arthropoda; class Insecta; order Hemiptera; family Coreidae; genus Gonocerus; species Gonocerus acuteangulatus. The sequence goes on along the minus strand of OX328127.1, from coordinate 11,684,867 downwards.
TATTCTAATTATCAAGAACATCAACAAATAAATTTGAGACATTATTCAAAATGGCTGTCGATTCAAAATGGCCGTCATAATCTGAATGGTTCAGTGTAGCCAATTTTTCTTCAACAAAACTTTTGACCTTGTGACCAAATTTTGAAATTTGACTATTTTGACCTAGCCTAGGAGATTTCCCGTATCATGATCTACCTGTGTGCCAAGTTTGGTCAAAATCGGACAAACGGTGTAGATTTGTATAAGGAACAAACAGACAAACAGACGGCCACGTTATATACATAGATAATTATTTTTTTCTCAAACTTTAGCTTTGTTAATTTTATCACCAACTGACTGTCACTTTGACTGTATTTGAATATTATATATATATATATATATATATATATATATATATATATATATATTATAGGTATAATTTATGCCAATGGGATTACGGATTAAAAGCGTTCTGTTTAGGAAGAGAGTTGGATATTAGATCAGTTTCGGGAAAGGCGATCCGGCACACGAAGCGTGGGAGCACACGAGCGTACGAGCACACGAAGCGTACGAACACACGAAGCGTAAAACGCACGAAAGGATACATTAGGGAAATTGATATCTACATAGAGAAGAAAGGAGATGCCGGATAAAAGCGTGTTAATCCAATTTTTCGCTTGATATCCAATCCCTTTGTTCGCCGCTTGAAACGTTTCCAGGCGTTTCGTCATCCACGCTTTACTACGCCATATCATCAACAATACTCCCAGATTCGACCTGCTGAGGTATGTAGCTATTCAGCTTGGACTTATGGAAGAACGTTTGACCAATTTGTTCAAATCTCCGTTCTTTTTTTTAATCTATCTATATACACATAGAAATCCCGTGTCTGTCTGTTTGTCCGTTTGTTTGTTCTTTATACAAATCCTGAACGTTTGATCGATTTTGACCAAACTTGGCACACAGGTAGTAGGTCTTGATAATACAGAGTCTCGTAGGCTAGGTCAAAAACGTCTACCAGCTCTCTGTCTGTATCTTTGATACTTATATAAATCCACACCTATTGACCGATATTGATCAAACGTGGCACACAGGTAGATCTTGATACGATGAGTGTCATAGGCTAAGTCAAAAACGTCTACCAGCTCTCTGTCTGTATCTTTGATCCTTATATAAATCCACACCTATTGACCGATATTGATCAAACACAGGATATTGATTGGCACACAGGTAGATCTTGATACGATGAGTGTCATAGGCTAAGTAAAAAACGACTACAAGCTGTCTGTCTGTATGTTTGTTCCTTATACACACTCACCCAGTTTGATTGATTTTAATCAAACTTTGCACAAAGGTAGGTCTTAATACGGGGAGTGTCATAGGATAGGTCAAAAACGTCTACTAGCTGTCTGTCTGTTTGCTTGTTCCTTGTACAAATCTACTCAGTTTGATCGATTTTGATCAACCTTTGCACACTGTTGGGTATTGATCTTGGCAGTGCCTTAGGCTAGGTCAAACTAGTCTAGTCAGTGAGCCCAAACAAATACAGATTTGCGGCATTAGATTTTAACATCACTTATTTGCTTTCAAATTTATGTTTTCCTTTCTAGACGCAGAAAGTTATATGGTTTTCCAGGATGTTCACAACGGAAAACCAAATAAATTTACAACAAATTTGGTACACAAATTTCAGCAGTTTGGGTAAAACGGAAGTTTGAGCTCGTTATTGACTTTATTTTCGGCAAAATTCATACAAAATAAGCCGTAATACTACAAAACGTTTGTTGATAAGCCTGCCGATACGCTGAAAACGAGACGTCAAAAAAAGAACAAAACAAATTTAGAGGTGATTTCTTTAAGTGTTTTAGCAAGAAAATCGGGAATTATAGTTTCTAGGTTCTCCAAAACTAAAAAGTGTTGAACGTTTGGTTTCATTATGGAAATTTACCAAAACTTAGATATGTAAATGTTGTTTGCTTTTGATATGGAAGATATCATTACCAAAAAACTATTTTATCAACGAACAGGAAATGTTTTGGGCTATTCGTACCCTTATACTAAAATAATTCTGTATTTTTGGGCTATTCGTACCCTTATACTAAAATACTTCTGTATTTTTGGGCTATTCGTACCCTTATACTAAAATATTTCTGTAGTTTTGGGCTATTCGTACCCTTATACTAAAATACTTCTGTAGTTTCCAAAATAAATAAGTATTCTGAATATTCCCTACCTTTTTCTTGGTCTTCCCCCTGAGAAGTTCCTTAACCTGATAAACCTTGCAGCCGTGACCCGGAAGTCGTCGGCATGTCTGGATGTAGAGTTTCTTCAGCTGCACTTCCGATTCGTACACAGATGTGTGAAATAGTTTACGTTTTTGCTCCTGAAAAACAAAAATAGAAAATTATATTAGAACTCTAAAAAAGAAGTAGAAATTATCATTGTGATTGTAGGAGATATGAATGGCTTCTTCGGAAAAAGGATAATAAATTGTTTTACAATGTATGTTTTCCAATTAAATAACTATTAGATTCAATTAGGCCGGCCATACACGTTCCGGTATACCGGAGAGGTAAACCTGCACAGGTGTACCTCTCCGGTATACCGGAACAGGCGAGAGCCCACACACGCTCCGGTAAACCGGACGGGTGAAGGATTTCTACAGTCTAGAAATGGCGAGCCGACAAGATGACGTGATTGGTTTACTGGGTTTGTTAGTGGCTATAAACAGCAAAAAAAAGACGAAAACACACGGTTATGGTATTCCTTGCTCTTAACTAGCCACAAACAGGGTTCTGATAGATTAATTTCAATGAATTCCTCAAGTTTTCAGACAAACACGATGACGAACACAGTAAACAAACGTAAAAAATATCGAAACGTTCTAAATAGCCACTGGCCCGAGAGTGCAGAAAGTAGAATGTAAATTAAGCACAATACAAAGCTCTCTAATCTGAGTATTTGCCAAAACTAGCCCCACACCTGCGCAGGTATACCGGATGACTCCCACACACGCTCCGGTCTACTCGCCTGCGCAGGTAAAAAGAATTGAATTTTGATTCTTCTCCGGTTTACCTGTACAGGTCGCTACGCCTGCACAGGTATACCGGAAGGGCTGGCACACATGCTCCGGTTTACCTGCGCAGGTCACCTGTACAGGTAAACCTCTCCGGTATACCGGAACGTGTATGGCCGGCCTTAGTAACAACAAGAATTTATCATTGTGTCAGCATGTGAGTGTATTACAATTTTGTAAATAACATAGACTTTTGTAACACCATTTGACTGTATTAACAGTTTTTTAAATATATTAACGGCTTTAATACAGCATTCGACTTTACTGAAAATTTTTTAAGCAAACCAAATGGTCAGAAACAGCATCTGACAAAAATAACAGTTTCTAAATAAGCCATAAACTCGTTTGTGGCTCTATAAGAGTTTTGAAATCATATTAAAGAATCGAAAATACCATTTAATTGGATTAACAGTTCTTTTTATATGAACGTTGACCTCATAAACAGTATTAGCAGTATTAACAGTTTTGTAAATAAATGAAAGACTCGCCTAGGTCATTTTATTGAATTAACAGTTTTGAAAATAAACGTAGGCCTCATAAACAGCATTTGTCAGTATTAACAGTTTTGTAAATAAATGAAAGACTCGCCTAGGTAATTTTATTGATCTAACAGTTTTGAAAATAAACGTAGGCCTCATAAACAGCATTTGTCAGTATTAACAGTTTTGTAAATAAATGAAAGACTCGCCTAGGTCATTTTATTGAATTAACAGTTTTTAAAATAAACGTAGGCCTCATAAACAGCATTTGTCAGTATTAACAGTTTTGTAAATAAATGAAAGACTCGCCTAGGTCATTTTATTGAATTGACAGTTTTGAAAATAAACGTAGGCCTCATAAACAGCATTTGTCAGTATTAACAGTTTTGTAAACATATCAAAGACTCGCTGGTGGCATTTAAATGCATTAATAGTTTTGTAAAGTTACATAGCCCTCAGAAAATATGTTTGAAAACATTAACAACTTCTTAGGAGGCCCGGTGGCCGTGAGCACTTAACACTCCATGCCAAAGGAAAAAAGAAAAGGTATCAGCCCTTTCCTGGCTAGAAAAGGGCGGTAACCTATAGATAATCCGTCCTAAAATTCGTAGTTAATATACAAATGGACGTTAAAATTTAAATAACAATTTGTGAAACATATGAAACACTCACTTACCTAAGTCATTGGATTAGATTAGCAGTTCTGTGCAAAGACTCGTAATATGCTATTAAACCGTATTAACAGTCGTGTGAATAAACATAAGCCACAGAAACGATATTCGACAGTTTTGGAAACAAACCAAAGTGATACAGCATCTAAGTACATTACATTTTTTTTGAACTGAAAAGTATACAAAACCCTCAAACGAATGGCTGGTTATGTACTTCGCTCGTCAGAAACAGTTTTGCATATAATACTATATAGGTTATCTCCCTGTGGTCTAGTGGCTAACGCCCTGTGTTCTCATGCGGGAGATTGGAGTTAGTGACGATGGTTGACTTTTTACAAGAAGAGGCTCGCTAAAAAAATTCCCTATTCAACCAAAGGTTTTTAGAAAGGTTGGCAACCAGTAGATGCCCTGGCGCTAATCGTCTAGAAGGAGATATGCCGTAAAAAAAAAAAAAAACGAAATAAAAAAATACAGCATAGGAGTTAAGATTTCAATAAGAGTTTAGCAAATAAAGCGGCATTTCTGACAAGGCTTTACAGAATAATATTAATTTAAGGGAGTTTATCTTGGAGTTTTAAACAATTTTCTCCCGCCTCGAGACAGCTTATTAGAGTAATTGGATTTTACAATTGGGGAAAAGGATAAGGAAAGATAGGGATTAGGAAGGAAAGGGGGAAGGGGGGAGGGGGGCTTATTATAGGATAGCCCCGGCTCTGGGCTTTTCTTAGGGGTTAAGCTTTCCTAATATCGAAGGTTCGAATCCCAGCGAGAAGGAGGTGTCTGCTTAGGGACTGGACGATGTATTACAGCCAATTTCGTGGCACCTACAAAAACGTCCGACTCGCAGGAGCTGCGTCGTCTTAGCGCGCTTTCGTTTTTATCCCTAGTATCATTCGGAAAGCTTGAAATACATATAGGTAATACTGCGCACTCGACCTCTTTGACTTCCGGTCGGAAAGCTCCATTACAAACAACCAAAAATTGTTTCACATTTTTCTTTTGAATTAATATCACTGCTAAAATAAATTAAAAAAAAAAAACACAAACAAACAGAGGAAATCAATCACAAAGAAACGTTCAAAGCAACGAAACTGACACTTCCTATTGACATCCCATTGAAAATTCCTTTATTACCTTTTTTTGTAGAACATTTAGTACGCCAAAGCGCTTCGAGTGAAAGGGAGTGAGTGCATTTAGGCGAAAAGGTGACACCTTCAGCATTATTTTCGTACTACTGTCTTTGTAATGTTTGAAACGCTCAAAAATTACAAGGAGTAAATTCTGAAAGCCATAATACTAACGTGTACCTCGTTTAGAGAAAAGTTTAAATATAGTCGGAGAGCTGGTAACCGCACTTTTCATGAAGTGTTTTATACACCCTGAAATTTTGCTATAATATACCTCTTGGGTAGATAAGAAGGTATGTATGTGTTTCCTGGAGATACCTTGGAACACCAGGTACTGCGCATAGGGGAAAGGTGCAGAACAATATTGCCCAAAATAGTGTTGTATTCAGAAGCCAACTATTATTAATGAAAAAAAATTGCAAATTAAGACAATTTTAAAATTAATAATAAATAAGGCAGCCACTTTTAAGGGGGTTATAATGTAAAACAAAAAACAAAGTACCTAGTTTTTATTTTTAATATTAAATGAAGTGATTTATTCACGCTGCGATTTAAACAGCGTCTTCAATAAACATATTTCAAAATAATTACAAAAGTGCAGACACTTTTGTTGGGTTTAATTATCAGGAAACATTAAAATAAATGTTGCCTATGATAGACTGCAATACACTGCGCGTAACAGTAAGAGTGAATGAGACCACCGCGCAGTTGTGGTTGTTCTCTGTGCTCTCATTGGTTCTTGCTCACATGATCTTGTACAGCTGTTCCGGTTTAAATGGCAGCGCGAATAAAACTCTCATTTAATATGAGAATAAAAATAATTTTTTTTATCGTGTTATACCCCTTAAAAGTGTCTGCCATATTTATTATTCGTTGTAAAATTGTCTTAATTTTACATTAAAGATAGTTGGCTTCTGAATAAAACTCTATTTTTGGGAATTATTTTTTTTCCACCTCTCCCCTATGCGCAGTACCTGGTGTTCCAAGGTATGTCCAGGAAACACATACTTACCTTCTTAACTACCCAAGTGGTACATTATAGCAAAATGTCAGGTGCATACCTTTATGAAAAGTGTGCGGTTACTGGCTCTCCGACTATTACTGGGATTTAATGATATTGTAGGAAATATATGTAAATGTGACTCTTGTGTATTTTATTTGTAATATAATGAAATGTCACTAATTTTTGTTTTACTTTCTGATTCTGTTAAGCAGGTTACGTACATAGAATGCTCCTATTCGTATAGATTCCATTAATTCCCCGGAGTTTTTAGACAACACCATCACCCAGGAAAGGGTTATTTTCCAAATAGATAAGGAAATAAATTGGAGAAAACAGACCTTTTTTGTTCTGCTTCTTTAAATATCGCTTTTCCGCAGACATTACTGGAAAGAACAATCCCCCCCATTCGGATTGTAGAGGGGGAAAAACTCTTTAATGGAATTCTCTTCAATTAGGGATTTCAATTGCTCCATTCCCCCCACCACTCTACAGATATAGGAGAGGGGTGGGGGTAATCCAGGCCTTACAGACTGCTGTGTCTAATCAACCGAATTCTTTTTATGCTATTTTATTTAGTAATTGTTTCAGCTATTGTAGGATAATAGTTCTTAATCTTGTGCTTAACAATTATGTATACTAGTAATGTTCGTTTAAACAATTACAAAAATAATAAGAAATAAAAACAGGCAAAAAGGACCGTTCAAATAAAGAAAATCAATTACTTTAAAGTTTTAAGCATTCGTTTCTCCGATTGAAATAGGCAAATCAAAACGTTCTTTAGAACCTTTTTTGTAAAACGTTTAGTAAGCTTTCGAATGGCAACCTTCCGTTACAAAGATTCCCAACCGTTTTCGAGATATTAAGGAAAATATACGAAGTTCCCAAAACATTTCATGCCTGTTACTAAAACATTTCATTCTAATCCTTCCTTGACTCCAAACGTAACCAAAATTTAATCATCTTTGTTTATATGAATTTCAAACATGCAGAAAATGGTTTAACTGAATCCCATGATTCTAAGTACCCACACCAAAAACGTATTTCAACAACTATTTCGCCACTTTTCTCGAAAACGAATAAAGCTATCGCCTTAACAATGGATTCATTCGTTTTCCTAGGCCAATAAACCTATAAAACGAGTACTTGCAAGCATATAATGTAAGCGAAACGATTTCTTTCGCACGCATTTCGCTCCAAAAACCATGTTCCGGTTGACGGATTCTGCTGGTTAATGAACATGTCCTTTGAAATCAGACGAAAGATTTTTGTACTAAATTTCATCAAAATCGGACCATTTTTGAGCCGAGGAGAGCGCGAAGAGATAAAGATATATATATACCTATATTTGAAACACTCTTATTTCCGTTCTCTAGAGGTTCTGAAACCAAATCGGTTCATTAGAAGTTGGGGTTTAATCTGTATTACAAATGTAATTAAACCGTCTCGGGCATTAGTTCTTGCTTCTACTACTAGGAGCGCTGAACATAGACCCTGCATCCGGCTTCTGCTCTACGTCAGCTGTTAACTACAAATATAAAAGCCCTTGTACTATGAAATATGTTATTAAGGAACATCGACGGATTACCAAGTCTACAGATCTTCCCTAAACCCACAGATCGGCACCGTTTATATTCTTTAAAAATTTTACATAAATCTACCACATTGCAGAGGAAAGTGCTTTTTATGCAGCTCTTGCGTTACGGACCTTTTTTTTAATAGCCATTGACAGTAAAATGGTATTATTCTGAGGATGACCCGTCCCAAAAATGTTTCTTATGTAAATAAGGATGTAAATACTTTAAATGCATCGTCGATACAAAAGCAAACTAACGAATATGAAAATCAACACTTTTCAGAGTGGAAAAGTATTTATTCATAACTTTTTTTTGGACAGTCAAATATTCGGGAGATTTGACCTTTTGATAGTGGAATACATTCCCTTGAATAGAGTGAAGTCAGATTGAAAAATTTGCCGTAAATAAGTCCAGCAGAAATTATTAAAGATGGACAATGAAAGATGCATTTTTTCATATTCGTTAGTTTGCATTTGTATCGACGACATGTTGTATAAACAGGAACATTGAAAAGAATCGACACATTAGACTAGAAGAATCACACGCGATTTCTCTCCTTGATCGTTCATACGAGGAACTTCTAATGATAGAATTTACGAGACACATCAAGGACAAGATTCGGTCATTAGCAGCCTATTTAAGCAAATTTTTTGGCTGGCGTTGGATGAGATTTAGACGTGAACGGACTTGGGAAGAGGTCGGATTCTCAGAGCAATCTTTACGCGATATCACATCAAAATAAATCCTGGAACAAGCATTACTTCAACGTTCTAATTGAACTGATTTTTTTTACGATATATATATATATATATATATATATATATATATATATATATATATATATATATATATAAAAATCTCGTGTCTGTCTGTTTTTCTGTTTGTTTGTTCCTTATACAAATCCACACCGTTTGACCGATTTTGACCAAACTTGGCTCCCAGGTAGGTCTTGATACGGGAAATCTCCTAGGCTAGGTCAAAAAAATCTACCAGCTGTCTGTCTGTATGTTTGTGCCTTATACAAATCCAAACTCGGTACCGTCTCCACACCGTTCGACCGATTTTTACTAAACTCGGTACACATGTAGATCTTAATCTGGGGAGTGTCGTAGGCTAAGTCAAAAACGTCTACCAGCTGTCTGTCTGTATGTTTGTCCCTTATACAAATCCTCACCGTTCGTCTGATTTTGACTAAACTCGGTACACATGTAGATCCTAATCTGGAGAGTGCCGTAAGCAAGGTCAAAAACCTCTACCAGCTGTCTGTCTGTACGTTTGTTCTTTATACAAATCCACACCGTTACACAGATTGTGATCAAACTGGGCACACAGGTTGGTCTTGATCAGGGGATTGTCATAGGCCACGTCAAAAACGTATACCAGCTGTTTTCTGTATATTTTTTTTTTATTATTAAAAATCAACACCGTTAGACCGATTTTTACCAAACTTGGCATACATGTATGTCTTGATACGGGAGGGGGGGGGGTGCTATAGGTTATGTCAAAGTCGTCTAGGACTCACAGTTGGGAGGTCACGGGTTCGAAACAGTTACAGATTCGTGTTATTAGATTTTAATAATACTTATTTGGTTTTTAATTTATTTAGGCTTTTCTATATGCAAAAAGCAGGTGTAGCATGGCACGCCGGGTAACAGCTAGTATATACTATATATTTGTCAAATACCACTCACTGACTCATTGACCTATCATTATTAAAGTTTTAGTTTGTTAGAACAGGCAAGCCTAGGCAGCATGCGTTGCTAGGACGATAACAGAACAGCTGTTACCGTACATTATTTATTTCATAGTATTATTTTTAATTGAGGTTAATTTCAACTATGATGGCAGTCCTTGAATTACTAGAAATAAATTGTCCCTCATAGAGTTTACGCAATGAAGGACAAAATCACATAGAGTTTTCGCTATATCTGGTAATGGTCCATCTGAGGTAATAATATTCCGAACCCTTGCACAGCTTCCTCACTCATCAACATCCCCAGGCAGAACACCTCTTGGTCATGCTGTAAATATAATGGCATGTGTGAAACATAATTTTTTTAAATTTTAAGGTAACCATGGGCGTATTTAGGAAATAATAATTTCGGGGTATGGAATACTAAAAATTTAGAACTTGGAATAGTTTTAGGCAAATAAGACGCTATTACAACTAAAATGAAATATTTTTTATGAACTAAGTGATCTTATTTAACGTATTTTTAAGGGTTTTAAGACATACTGTTCCATCAAATCATATTTGGGGGGGGGGCTGCAGACCCCTCAGCTACCCACCCGTATATAAGCCCATGCTGGTGACCTATAGATAACAGGTTATCTCTAGGTTATCTGTTTCTTTATACTGGTCCGTAGCGCCCCAGTGTCAAGAAACACTATACTTTTATTACTTATCAATTGATGGATAACTTATAGTATGACGGGAACCATGCTATAATAAACTGCAAAAAATTATGTAGTAGCGTTAATTTTGCTGATAAATTATATTTCTGCCGTGACGAAGCACGGGTATTTAGCTAGTATATATATATATATATATATATATATATATATATATATATATATATATATATATACAGTAAAACCTATGTTACCCGGACGTCTGTAACTCGGACATCCGGATAACCCGGACCAGTTTTGAAAACGAAATCATGTTGTTCAGTGGAGTAAATAAAGACTTTATATCGTCGATACAGATGCAAAGTATCGAATGTGAAAATCACCACTTTCCGAAGAGAAACTTGATTCATTAGGTACTTTTTTTTTTGGACAGACAAATAGTCGGCAGATTCGACCTTTTGTCAGTGGCTACTTTCCCCTTTCACGGAATGAACTTAGATTCGACAGTTTGTCAAAACGTACATCAGTCCAACAGCAATCAGTATAGATTGAAAATGAAAATGCGTTTTTTCACATTCTACACTTTGCATTTGTATCAACGATATATTTAGTTATGGAATTCATTCCTAATAGGAGTAATTTTATTTTAATTATGACTTGTTAAATTTGACAGTATTTATTGATAGGACACGCATTCCTGAAGATGGACTAGTAGTGTCGAAAACGTTGAATTGAAGGAAGAAAATTATATGAGAATTTTGAATGGATATTCCTCAACTTAGTTTGTACTATTAGTTAATACCCTACACCTTTTCATGAATATATATGTATCATTCCTATAGTAAAATATTGAAATCCGAAGGGCGGGTAAATAAAAATTGAGTGAGCAGTTCATTACAAATATAAAATACCAAAACCATAGGTTATTTTAAGCACATTATTCAGGAATACAGTCTACACTACCATCTTTCTGAGTAATGTGTTTAGTAATGCAGCTCCTTTGTGATGGACGTTTTTAAAAGAACATCTGTTTATTTTTAGATTAATTTAGAGATGAAGACATTAGACAAAAAATACTCCTGATATGCGTTAAAAACTGGTACAGTGGAACATGGATAATTCGAACTTAGATAATTCGAAATCGTCTTTAATTCGAATAATCGAACACAGTGTCATAGACGATTTTAACCAGGCCTATGACTCTCCCCGTGTCAAGACCTACCTGTGTGCCACGTTGGTCAAATTCGGTCAACCGGTATGGATTTTTATAAGGAACAAACATACAGACAGACAGCTGTTAGTCGTTTTGACCAAGCCTATCACACTCCCCGTATAACGACCTACCTGTGTGCCAAGTTTGGTCAAAATCGGACGATGGGTGTGGATTTGTATAAGAAAAAAATATACAGACAGACAGCTGGTAGACATTTTTGACTTAGCCTACGAAACTTCCCGTATCAAGGCCTACCAGTATTCCAAGGTTGGTCAAAATCGGTGAAACGGTGTGGATTTGTGTAAGGAACAAACAGACAAACGGGCAAACAGAAAGACACGTGATTTTTATATATGTATATATATATATATATATATATATATATATATATATATATATATATATATATATATATATGTAAGGTTCAGAGCACAAATATACACAGTCTATTTTTGGCGTTTTATGTTCTAATGGAATTGAAGAGTATTACAAAAAAGCCTCTTTTCAGTACTACAGGAGACTAAGTCCTAACTTCATTATTTTGCCACTTGTAGCAGTTCTTGCTACACATCTGGAAGTCATTCTTATTTGTTTTCAGAGCACCAGTAAGGCAAGTACAATTTGTAACTCTTTTATTAATAAGGCTGTACATAAAAAATTTCCGTGTTTAACACTAGATTTACCAGACCAGTAATTTTGACTGGTCGTGCAATTCCATTTTAAAATTCCTACTGCATATAACATTTGCTTTCCTAAATGATTTTATGACTTTTGTAGCTATAAAATAAAATACATTTTAATGAACTTAATGTTATTTTATATATAGAGAGGAACATGGATAATTCGAACTTCCATAATTCGAATATTTCTCTCGGTCCCTAGAATTTAGGGCATAAACAATGTAAAAAAATCGTGATTAATTCGAATAAAATTTTGGATTCTTCGAATTTTTTACCTACAATGGGAAGTGGTCGATCTTGAATCTTGTGAAAATATTCTCCCCTCGTGTAAGAAGGATATAAGATACGGATGTAGGAGTTCCTGGACAAGAAGCGCGGCGGTCTCATAGTCTAGTTCTTGGACTCTAGGAGTTCTGCAAAGTGGTGGGTCGCGCTTCCTCCCTTCCAGGGGTTGTTATAGTTACATCCTGTCATTTTATCTTAGAATTCCATCCCACCATCCCTCCCATCTGCATTTCTTATTCAGTTACGTCAGTCAGCGCCTAGATCTGTTGTATTGTTTGTCCCTTGAATTTCTGATGTACTGTGGAGTTGTTGATTTAGGATGTCGAAGCCTAGAAGTTATAAAACTTTAACGTTGTCAGAGAAAATAGCTGCGATTAATGAAGTTGAAAAAGGAATAAAGAAAAAATCTAAAAATGCTAAGGAATTCCTCCTAACACTTTATCAACTTACCTGAAAAATAAAGAAAAAGGTTCTTGCCCATGAAAATGACTTTTTTTTTTCAAAACAATAGAATTTTATTTTTACTTTTCTGATAAATGATTTATTACTTATGTACGTAATCATCAATTTATGAAATGTTGGTTATTGTCTAAATAAAATATATGTATTTTTTAAAATTAAAATTGTGATAATATGAAATTCGATTTTTACCCCTTCATTTTCAAAAACTTTTGTAATTCGAATTTTGGATAATTCGAACTTTTTTATCGGTCCCTAGGGGTTCGAATTATCCAAGTTCTACTGTATTTTATTTGAAAAGAAGGAATAAAAATCGGGAAAAAAGGGCTTGCATGACCCAATTAAGTCTAATTAAGAAGCCTACTGGTTACTACGTCACGTGCACATACATAACATGAAGGGAGAGATAGTGTGGTCACGCAGCCTTAATGTAATTGAAGCAGCTCCGTATCTTCCAAGTCGATACTCCATTCATTCACAAAATCACAACAAAATGTCCGAACTTCGTCATCTTAGAGGGTTTCAGGAACGTTCTTATCCATAGCATAGGTTAGCTCAGCGGTAGGCCAGTCGACTAATATGCTGGTGGACATGAATTCAAAACTCGAGCACGCTAAAAATGTTATGTTCTAGTGCCTTCGTTCGTGGGTTGGAACGGGGTCCCATGCCCTGCTTTAGGTCTAGTCAGCCTTTAATTAACTTATTAATGTGTTCCTGCTAAGGGGAAACTCAGGCGGCCGGAGCATAGTACTGGCCACACTATCTCCCTAAAGTGCCAAATGGTCAAGAATCTGGCCAGTTACGAGACTGTTTTTTTTTCTTATCCCTAGTCACCTTTATAAAGCTTCGAATAGATATACGGTAGAGTCAGGCTAATTCGAACTCCGCTGGTGCGAAAATCCGCCTAAACCAAACAGACTAGGGAAAAAATAATTTTTATAAAATCTCTGAACTTGTTAGTGCAAAGAAAAAAGTTTTTTTTTTTTTTTAAATTATTTCCTACATTTTAACATTTAATTCCTCAATTTCACTGTTCAACTGAAAATCCACGAACCTTTCAAAGTAACGAGACAACATTGAGACCCTTTTATCCAAAATACTACAGAACCATTTTTGGGTAGACATTATTTCTTAGTATTTTATTTATTTTTTTATACTTCCTTAATTCCAAGCTAAGCAAAAATTTAAATATCTTAGTTCGGATGACTGGAACAATTTTGGCCTAAAATAATCCTTTCTGAATACTCAAATAAAAAATTAATAAGGAAAAATAGTTAAGTAAAAATTAATTAAATCTATTTATTTGTATCAACCTTTCTCAAAAATTCGCCCAAAAAAAAGTTTCGTTATATACATACCAATTTCAACATTTTTTTTATATTGCGAGGTACAGATTACGAACCATTGGCATTTTCCGATTATATAGATTGTATTGTCGAGTTTTTTTTTAAAAAAGTTTTAGAATAAAATCTCAAATATTTTTACAGATGCCAGGAGAATCGTGTTTCGGGCACCCTACACACATGTTTAGTACACATACACACATGTATTTTGGGTCTTTTTTGCGAAGACCACATCCAGTTACTTTTGAAGTAGCAGTAGTGATTTATAACAGTTACTCGTACTCGCTGATAAGCTTACTGATTAGCTAATAGGTTCTTTGCTGGTTATCTATTACTACTTGACTCGTTATCTACGGTCGTTATCTATTCATATTAGATAATGGCATGCAATATTTATTAATAAAAAGGTTAATATGATCAAAATCAATTCTCTCAACTAGGAAAAAAGTTATTAAGCATTAAAGTTAACTGTTTTGCAGGTTATGAAGGATAACATAAACAATGATATTTGTAACACACATATTTTATTCATTTCCTCTCTCTCTCTTTTTGGATATTTTACATTTATTTAGCATTATGGGCATACTTGCTATGCGTTTCCGCTCGCTCAAGAAGATATCAAAACTCCAGTCAATCCAACTCGCTAAAATTAATAGAATTCTATTAATTTTAGCGACCCTAGTCTATCCAACTCGCTAAAATGAATAGAATTCTATTAATTTTTCCGAGTAAGAAACCAATCGCTTTTTCTTTGTTAGGAACATCGCGAACTAATTGTAAAAGACCCATTTTTTCTCACTAACATATGCAGAGCTTTTTCATAAACATAAGCTAATTCACTGTTGAAGGTTACTTTACTCCCAGCAAGAACCAATGCAATTGGTCATCGGAATCCTCCAATAGGAAGGCAAAGGAGTTATGCGCATGCGCTGAATCACTGATACAATCACTACTGCTACTTCAAAAGTAACTGTATGTGGTCTTCGCAAAAAGACCCTATATTTTTAGTTTGATAAATCGTATGTAGCTTGAATTTCTTAGTTTTTTTCATGATCCAACCGGCTTAGCTATCGAAAATCGCTGAAACATTTGGAAAATATTGGAACCTAAGAGTTATAAGCAATAATGGTGGGCGACTTGGTGTCTTTGGCCATACAGGCAAATGGCCAAGAAATCGACAAGATGTAATAAAATCTTTTTTTAAGCCACCGGATGGTATAATGGGAAAAAGAAAACACAAGCCATGATTTTCAGGAAATATTGTTCATTATATGTGTCAGCAATGTTTGGGAATAGGAGTGCAAACTGCATTCTAATAACAGAACACAACATATGTTTCCTATCAAGCTGAAGTTCTTGCTAACAATGCAGTTCCAGAAATAATTTGCAGGAAATTTCCTTCTTGAAACAAGTCAAGACACGTCCGTATAAACATTGATCTAAACACTTTATTTAGAAGCGTTATGTAGCCATCCGCCCTCGTTTCTTGTGTGTTCCTTGAATAGGCGAAAGCCAATTAATAAAAGCCCAAGTAAAAAAATAAGTCAATTTATTAACACGACTCTACATGTTTCGGATCTCTTGACGCCTTTTCAGGAGCCTTAAGGAACGTAGGCAAACAAACTTGTTTTTAGATATTTTAGCAACAATGTCCTTCATACAGAGGTGGGCATAATTTTATTTATAAATAAAAATACGAATTTATTCGTACTTCATATAGTTATGAATACGAATATAAATAAATTCGTACTTCATATATTTGTAAATACGAATATAAATAAATTATTATTGATAAGAGTGAATACGAATTTATTTTTATTCACATATATTAAATATAAAAATACGAATAAAATTTTATTCGCAAATTTTTCTGCGAATAAAAATATATTCACAGGAAAAATTGTAAATAATCACAAAAAATGTGAATATTTACAAAAATTCAAGTGATTAAGAAAAATATCACATTAAAATATACGAATAAAAATTTATTCACATTATAATTTGTGAATAAAAGTTTATTCACAATAAAATTCGCAAATAAATTATGAATTATGAAATCTTAATACAAATAAGATATCATTTTTTTTTTTTTTTTTTTTTTTTAAGGCGTTTAACGTCTAGATTTTAGCGCCTAGATTTTTTGTTTACCCCGAGTCCGCCGCGGGACCACCAGCCATGCTGCAGGGACACAGTTGGTCATCTGTGCCTCCATCAAAAAAAAAAAAAAAAAAAAAAAATCCCCTTCAATAACTTTCGTAATATCATCTTAATACGAATAAATTCATAATTTATTTGCGAATTTTATTGTGAATAAACTTTTATTCACAAATTATAATTTGAATAAATTTTTATTCGTATATTTTAGTGTGAATTTTTTCGTAATCACTTGAATTTTTGTAAATATTCACATTTTTTGTGATTAATTACAATTTTTTCTGCGAATTTATTTTTATTCGCAGAAAAATTTGGGAATAAAATCTTATTTGTATTTTTATATTTAATATATGTGAATAAAAATAAATTCGTATTCACACCTATGAATACGAATTTATTTATATTCGTATTCACAAATATATGAAGTAGGAATAAATTCGTATTTTTATTTATAAATAAAATTATGCCCATCTCTGCCTTCATATTGCATTGAATTCATGGAAACAACCCCTCTCCCGGGTAGAAAATAATCTTTGGATTTCTTGTACTAGAGACAAGAGCTTTTTTTATTAATTAGATAAGTTCAAAAATTTAGTTCATTACTTGAAATTAACTTAAAAATATTTATTTCATAACTGTGGCTTTTAATAATGAAAGAAAACGAGAAAAATAACATTTTTAAAATATCGCTTCATTAAATTAAATTTTACAAAAGGTGTTCAATGCTTTACATCTTCTAATGACTTGATCGCAAGTTCAAATATAGGATTATTATTCTCTACCTGGCAGAGGGGTCGTTTCCCTGATTTCAATGGAATATGAAGGACATTGTTGCTAAAGTATTAAAAAAACAAGGTTTACACTGTGGTGCTAATAACCCTAGCAGTCGAAGCACCTTAATTTAAAATCATCATTTTCGGTCTCTATGGGTTCTGAAACGCAAAATTTTCTAGTCGGCACTTCTGGATTGCGTCATGAGATCAACCTTATAAGCGGGGTTCCTCCCTATGGGGGAGGGAGGAACCGCGCTAAAAGAATAAAAACAAGGTTTTCATTAAATTAGGCCTTGACTCATTTTCGTTGGAATTTATTTGGTATTAAATTCTGGAAATACAGATTGTTCTACCATTTCGGAATATCAATGAAACAGGTATGTTTTCCCTTAGTTTGGCCCTCAGGCAACAATTTTTTTTTCTTTATACCAACATGAAATTGGAGTTTGGATCTTTGTTCAAAAAAGTATACATGCGCCCCAAAAATCATGGTATACATTCCATAGCGCATTTATCTAGGAATACTATTAAAAAAAAAAAAAAAAAAAAAAAAAAATTTGGGTCCTGACACCAAAAAGAGTGGCAAACGGCGTATTATTTTGGAATTTTCGAAAATGTCGAATATCTCGAAAACCGAAGGACTTTTACTAAACATACCTATATCATATTTTTCTGCACCGCCACAAGGACCTCTACCCGCAAGTATCACATTATCCATTCATTAGGCCACACCCTATATATATGTACTTTTTTTTTCAAAATTTCTTTAATGGTTACAACCTAAATAGCTCCATTGGAAAATGTTTGTTGGAAAAAAGTGCAATATAATCAGTTTTCATTTCTTCTGTCCCTCGACTTTATTCCAGGGATATTCCAGAATCTGGAGCCTCCTGTTTCTCTCTGAAAACAATTTTAAATCCGCCCTTTTTTGAGACGAGTAGGAATTGTAAAAGATGTAAAGATAGAGAGCACTGATGGGACCGGGACTAGATTGCTAATAGCGAATATTGGGATGAAATATTGGATGGATTGAGATAAAGGGCTTACCGTTCGGACTTTGAGCTTCCAAAGCCCTATTCAGAGTCAGGTGGACACTACCGATAAGGGCTTAAGTCCTCAAACTCCGATCTCCGGGTTAGGTTCTAGTATAAGGCTAATGGGTAGAGTCATCAAAGGGAGAATTAGAGGACAAATCGGCGAATTGGAGAGACAATTAGAGACTAGATACAATTAGAGATAGGAACATTGGAAGATTTACTACAATATTAGATAGTGGGAAGACATTAAAAAATATTAACTGTCGACCACAAAATTTAATAGCAACAATAAAGGGTTAATTTGAAAACTTCAAAGACATCTTAGTCGGGTCATTCCAAATCAAGTGATCCAATATTAAGGAAACAATTTCCCTCACTTCTGCTTTGGCTCATCCCTATAAAATAATTAAAAATCCAAATTTTTAGAATTTCTCTTTATTATTTTTAGCACTTTCCTCCGAAGGAAAGTAGCTATTGAGGTTGGACTCATGACGGAATTTTTGAAAAATTTCTTCAAATCTTTATCGATCCTACCTAGTAGACACCGAAAATGACCCCCGTTAAAATTTATATATATATATATATATATATATATATATATATATATATATATATTTGATGTTATTATTGCCTTGGCTACCACCGAGAAAGAAACAAGTACCTGGCTGAAGAAGATGGAGATGAATCCATCGAAATATTCCAGGAAGAAGTGAGGAGGAGTACCACCGCTGGAGAAAAATGCCGTTCCATCCAAAATATATATATATATATATATATATATATATATATATATATATATATATATATATATATATATATGTCTGTTAAGGAAAGTAGCTATTGAGGTTGGACTCATGACGGAATTTATGAAAAATTTCTTCAAATCTTTATCGATCCTACCTAGTAGACACCGAAAATGACCCCCGTTAAAATTATATATATATATATATATATATATATATATATATATATATATATATATATATACATACATATATATATGTGTGTCTGTTAACACGATAGCGGCCAGAGTTTTTGTTTTTTCGTCACGAAACTTGGTATATAGCATTAAATTAGCAAACGATTGAACGAGTTCGTTAACCACCAAAATCGGTCCACCGGAAGGGGGGTTTACCCTGGACCCAAAACACTAATTTGACTATGTCAGCCGTAATATTTGTTACATTTCAACGAAACTTGGTATTCGTAGTGGTAATATAGAGAGAAAAGTGGGATATAAAAATGAACTAAATCGGTTCATTAGAAGGGGGGGTTTACTCCGGACCCACAATACCAATTCGCCACTACCAGCCGTGATTTTTGGTATATTTCGACGAAACTCGGTATTCGTAGTGCTAATCCACAGGTAAATATGTGTTGTAAAAATAAACTAAATCGGTTCATTAGGAGGGGGGGTTTACTCCGGACCCACAATACCAATTCGCCACTACCAGCCGTGATTTTTGGTATATTTCGACGAAACTCGGTATCCATAGTGGTAATCTACAGGTAAATATGTGTTGTAAAAAAAAACTAAATCGGTTCATTAGAAGGGGGGGTTTACTCCGGACCCAAATTCCTAATATACTCATACCGGTCGTAATTTCTGCTGTATTGTAACGAAACGCGGTAGGATATTTTAAGCAAATTGTTCTGGAAAGCAGTCTACACTACCCAAATTCTGAGGAAAGTGCTTAGTTATGCAGCTCCTGCGTGACGGACTTTTTGAGTTATAAATCAGACCATTTTCGAGCCTGTTACAAAACAGAAGTGGGGCATTTCCGCCGGTATAGCATAATTTCACTAATGCACCAGTTTAACAAATTTCCGAATGCAAATGAGGATCGATCCTATATCAGCGACACCAAATATGGCAGCCGTTAACATTTTTAAATATATATATATATATATATATATATATATATATATATATATTATATATATTTATATATATATATATATATTTGCATATTGTAATATTAATAATATTAATAGTAAAATATGAGTTATGATCCTCCAATGATTGCCGCTGAGAGCCTTTTTTTTCAATACTTTTTATTCAAGAAGGTAATTTATTTAAGATCTCAAACAAGGTATTTCTGCGTAACGCAATGTCATTAGAACACTTAAAAAAATAAAAAAAAATATCGAAATCGACCAACATCAATGGTCAATAGGAATGGAAAGACCCACGTATAAATTGTTAATGATAATTTTTGCCTTAAGGAGACATTTCTGACCTACGTTGCCGTTGACTTTTTTCTTCCTCATGATCCGTAGATTCGAAATATGCAATAAAAAAATTTGACTTTGAAAAATATGTCAAGGTAAATTTTGTGGGGGTCAATATAGGGGTACTTTTTCATGTATCGCATTAGAGAATCATCTGGCCAAGGGAGACCACTATTTATTACACTCTGTATATTCGTGAGAAATATTTCATGGTATTGTGCTGACCACAATGCGGTTTTTCGCCTCATATGTAGATATGTTATGTTAACCGGCAAAGTATATAATCAGGCATTCGATAGAATGAATAGGCACGGCTATAGAATGCCTACTGTGCTTTAGGCAAAGTATGAAATACAGGATTTGTAGCTCGTAGGAGTAGCTACCGGCGCGCTGGTAGTTACTCCTTCGTAAATACGTGCTATGCGTTTCCGCTCGCTCAAGAAGATATCAAAACCCTAGTCAATCTAACTTGCAGAAATTAATAGAATTCTATTAAATTCTGCAAGTTGGATTGACTAGGGATGTGATATCATCTTGAGCGAGCGGAAACGCATAGCACGTATGCCCAAAAGCGACATCTTACGACAGGTCATCTACGACAGGAGAGTCTAAATTTCAATTATACTTCTTCATTAAGGAAATTGTGCATGTTTACGCCGTCTTTTATAGCCTCCATAACAGTGGACTTTAGTGCTTAATAACTTTTTTCTCGTTGAGAGCAACTTTTTTTTTTTTTAACGGAGTTGTGTTTAGTGCATCAAAATGCGTTATAGTGCAAACTTTAAAGAAAATCGGTGCTGAGGACGCTTTATTTTAGTGATTTGCATTGATTCTGAACACTGAAATTCTACCTGTTGTCATTTCTTTCAAGTATCTAACTAAAGTGTATGTAGTAAACTTAAAACCTTTGTAATTTCATACAATGCCAAATAAGGAACAGGCATTCTATAGAATACCTAGGCATTGTATAGAATGCCTAGGCAATGTGTATAATATGATGTAGAAACTAATACATTCTACACTTTGCCTAAACCACTCAGGCATTCTATAGAATGCCTGGATTCTATAGAATTCCTGGATTCTATAGAATGCCTGGATTCTATAGAATGCCTGGATTCTATAGAATGCCTGGATTCTATAGAATTCCTGGATTCTATAGAATGCCTGGATTCTATAGAATGCCTGGATTCTATAGAATGCCTGGATTCTATACTTTGCCGGTAACATATACACATATACAAATTCGAAGCCCTAGGTCAACCTCATAAGTAGGAATAGCCCTAAAATGTACTTATTCATGTTTCATTGAATTCATATACAAAGAAGTCGGTTTGCAACTACAGAGGTTTGTGCTTTAGCTTAGGAATATATTTCCAAGTTCATCTCATGGGAAATTGCAAGAGTAAACATATCCACAGCAATATTTCTCCAACATTGCATAATACATTCCTCAATAACCGCCTCATTTGAATTGCACATGAGAGAAAGTGCTACTCCTCGGAATATGAACACTTTTACCCGCAATAACTCAGATAATAGTGACAAGGAGGAGACGGACCGTATTTTCCTGATAACACTATCTACGTTAGTGATAATGGATAAAACGCCCGGATTATACGGCATTCTTTCTGGCAATTAATTACAAAGCTACTTAAGAAGTCGTGCTGATCCGTCGTAAAAGGCGATTTAAGGAAAGGAGTGACAAAATAACTAGCACAAGTTGGTCTCATGTTTGATAATATCATCCCTACCATTCAAACTATCGAATATGCTAATCGGAGCAATCTAGAGAACGAACGTATTCTATCCATTGACGAAGTATCAGGCTCTACCGTATGAAATGTCAGTTTTGTTTACTTTGCGATTTAATCCATTCCCTTTTAGCGCGGTTTCTCCCTCCCTTCATAGGGAGGAACCCCGCTTATATGAAATGAAATGAAATGAAATGAAAATGAAATGAAAAGTTTTATTCTTATTCCGGGACAGAAGTCCCACAGGAATAATTTTGAAATTACAACATAATTTTGATTTTTACGTATAAACTCTAAAACTTATAAATGCTATCAGTATCAATATATAGTGTACAGCTTCAATATAGACTAGGTGTTGGGTAAAACTTGGAGGGATAGAAGGTGGTGGAAGAGTCGGGATTTAAAGGTTTCTAGGTTGGTAGAATGGCGGACAAACGAAGGCAAGGAATTCCATAGCGAGGTGGCACGGGTGACGAATGATTTTTCGAATATTGCTGTTCGGTGGGAAGGAATATAGAGATCGGAAGGACGAGATCGGGTGTTACGGGAGTGAACCGAGGATTTAAATTTAAGAAGTTGAAAAATATAAGAAGGTCTACGGGATTGAATTACTTGGCAAAGGACTGAGCCGAGGAAGTACTGACGACGATAAAGAGGGAATAGCCAATTTAGCTCCTGGTAGAAATGTGATATGTGGGAGTCTCTGGGGATCCCGAGGATAAAACGAATGAAACAGTTCATGAGGCGTTTGAGTTTTGCCTCGAGATCCCCAGAAAGTCCACCGTACACCAAACAACCATAGTCAAACTGGGGGAATAATAGGGAAGTTACGAGGAGTTGACGGGTCTTTGTTGGCAGGAGATGGCGGGAGAGGTTGAGCTGTCTAAGGATAAATATGGACCGACGGGAAATTTGGGAAATATGATTTTTCCAGGAAAGGTTCTGATCAAATATGATCCCAAGATTTTTAACTGATTTACAATATTTTATAGGGATGCTGTTAAGGTAAAGGGCTGGAAAAGGGGAAGTAGAACTTATGAGGGATTGGGAGCCTATAACAATGGCTTTTGATTTGTCTGGATTCAGGGAAAGCTTATTAGCTGCGGCCCAAGCATTGATGTTATTAAGATCTACTTGCAGCTTGTCTACAGCATCTCGCAGCAAAGAGGGCTTAAAGGATAGGTAGATTTGGGTACCGTCGGCGTAAAGGTGAAACTTGGAATGAACTATGGAAAGAGGAAGATCATTGATGTAAACAGAAAATAGAGTTGGGGATAACGAGGAGCCTGGGGTACACCACGGGAAAGAGGAAGAGGGCTAGAAGGATTGCTGTCGGGGATGACCACGTATTGGGATCGATTGGATAGAAAGGATTGGAACCAGCTAATGGCACTGTTGGAAAAGGAAAGAGATTGGAGTTTGGTGAGGAGGATTTGATGGTCTACGGTATCAAATGCTTTTGAAAAATCTAGGAGAACTAGAATAGTGAGCTGTTGGTTATCTATGGCAGTTTGAATGTCATGGGTGATTTTTAGGAGCGCTGATTGAGTGGAGTATGACGGACGGAAGCCAGACTGGAGAGGGTTAAGGAGATTATTTTGTTCAAGGTGGTTGGATACTTGAGATTGGACCAGGCGCTCTAAAGGTTTGGAAAGATTGGATAGAAGGGAGATAGGACGGAAATCCTTCGGAGAGCAGGGGTTTGATATTTTGTTAAGAGGGCGAACCAACGCTGTTTTCCATTGAGAAGGAAAAATCGAGTTTTGAAGGGAATAGTTGTATATGTGGAGGATAGGAAGGATTGCGGGTAAACAGGCCTTAATCAGTTTAACGGGAACAGAGTCTGGACCGTAGTCATTGGTTCGGGATTGAAGGACCGCGGTTAGAAGATCTTCTGGGGTAATATAGGAGAAGTAGAATTTGTTGGAATTAAAAGGTAGTTTGGAAGGTATAGGAGGACTGGATATGACTGAGGGAGAAGATACAAAGTGAGCATTAAGAACATCAGGGGAAAATGAGATAGAGCAAGGACGGTTAGTTTTGCAAAGGGAAAGTTTACGAAGGATTGACCATTTTGTTTTAGAGTCAGGAGCATTGGATAGGGATTGGTGGACGTAGAGGGACTTAGCTCGACGGATGAAGGATTGGGTGAGGTTACGCCAGTATTTGTAGGAGGAGTAATCTTGAGGAAGACGGGTCCGTCTAAATTTTCTTCTCGCTGCTTCTCTTCTTTTTTATTAATGATTTGAGCTCGGGTGTAAGCCAGGGAGCAGGAGGACGGCTGAACCGGCGGGTTTGAAGGGGGGCATAGGAATCTAAAAGGGAGTGGAGGTAATGAGTTAAGGAGTTAACCATGTCATCTATGGAGTCAGAGGAATAAATGGAATCGTAAGGAAAGTTTTCTAAATCAGGTTCTAATTGTTCAAAGGACAGAGAATTAAGGTTACGAAACGTAAAGAATTTGTTTGTGATAGTAGGGATAGGTAAATCAAAAGTTATTTGAATAAGGTCATGAGAAGAAAGGAAGGGCACAGGGTGTTGAGATGAGGCGAGGAGTTTATCCTGGGAGTCCAGGATAAAGAGATCAAGCCAGGTATCAGAGGACTGGGTGTGATGGGTAGGTGAATAGGGAACCACAAAAAGATTAAGTGAAAAGAATAGTTCAGAAAGGTAGGTAACGTCAGGGGATTCGACAAGAAGATTGGTATTGAAGTCACCTGCAAGAATAACATGGGAATAACAGGGGACTAACTGATAAAGGAAGGTTTCAAAAGATTGGTCATATGGCACACGGGGAGGACGATATACAACGGAAAAGAGGAGAGGTGAAGAAGACGTTGATATCTCGGCAAAAATATACTCAAGGTGAGGAAGATCAGACGGAGGTGAAAGAAAAAGGATTTTAGACTTTAAACTATCATGAACAAAGAGGCCGACACCTCCTCCTGTTCTGTCTTCTCTGTCATGACGTAGGAGGGTATAGTTGAGAAGGGAAACTCGAGAGGAAGGGATAAAAGGTTTGAGCCAGGTTTCCGTAACAGCTATAATATGATGAACATTTTCGTTAAAATAGAGGAGGAATTCATCGAAGTGTGCAAGAAGGGATTGGGCGTTAACGTGACAGGATATCAGGACATTAGTCATGACGGGGATTTATGGAAAACTAAACTCAGTAAGAAGTTGTTGGGTGTGGAACTGATGGAAGAGGAAAAGGAAGTGGATGGAACATACAATATACAAATACTAATTACATTCGAATAATTATAAAAACCAAAAACTAAATATTTACCAAAATAGCAATAATTAAAATCAAAATAATAATAATACTGACCAGTATAAAATAAGTAACAAAAATATCTGGATACTAAGTGAAAATTACCTCTGGCAGATGAATAAATATAATTTCTAATTACATAGCATATAAAAGTCCTTAATAAAAATATAAATATTAAATTTGTTTTAATGAAAAATAAAAGTAAATAAAAGGCTCTAATAGGGGAGAGATGAGGAGACTGATAAAATTGCGTCAAGGAAATACATCAAGATCTTCGGAACTGTTAACAATAACAACCGGATGACCATCACTTCGACGGCACTTGACTCGACCACCGCTAAACCAGAGGTACTTGATCTTGTCTGCAGATTTCTTCTGTCTGGCCAACCAATAAAGGTGTTTATTTGTAGGAGTCATAGCTTCGCCGATGTAAATTCTGTTGGAGTCGATGTCCGTCGAACCTAAGTGTCGGGTAGAAAAGTCTCTCTTTACTTTTCTCAGGCGGATAACCTCCTCAGTCAGAGATTGGCGGACAAATCTGGCTATGATTGGGCCTGGTGTTTCTTCTTGTCTCGATCTGAGTCTAAATACATGGTCCAGGTCTTCGGGGACTAACTTGAGACCGAGGCCAGCACAAACATTCTGTACCACAGCCGGGAGCACTTCACCAGGTTTTGAAGGAATACCCCTGATTTCTACTGAGTTCCTCAGATGATTCTGTTCAGCATCCTTAACTCTTTCTTCCAGGGATTTTATCTTTTTTTTAAGACAAAAATTGTCTAGGGATAGTTCTTGGATTTTTTTGGCTTTGGGCTTCTATCAAGCTCTCCATTTTTTTAATTTGTTCGAGGTGGGCGAACGTTAAATCGGTTTGTTTTTCCATCGTGTCTTGCATGGATTTGAATGTTTCTGAAGATGGGAAATTGGCTTTGAATTCCCTGAATTCAGTTGCCATTGATATTATAATATCTCTAAGGCTTTGCAACTCCAAGTTTTCATGCGTTAACGATTGTGAAAGGGATTTTAAATGCACGTCAGTACCCTCGGAGGCCGAAACATTTTTATCAGTTTTTTCACAACTAATACACACCCATGATTTGCTGAGTGCTTTCAGACTGTCTATATCTGTCCCTTCATAATTACAGCACTTACTGTGATAAACAGCTTTACAGGAGTTATTTGAACACCTGAGAATCCTTTTATCATCTCTAGGCACTGTAGAATTACAGATTGAGCAGACCACCATCCTTGTATTATTGAATGAATGCGTATTAGAGCGATTAAAGAAAAAGTATAACCCACCTTTAACCTTACTCAAGGGTGCTGAGTCAGGTGATATGACGTTTGGGAGTAGTACGCAGGCGCTCCTCCCCACCACCAAGGGACTGAATCCTTTATAACCTTATAACTTTCTTCAACTAGTAAAACACCTCAACTTTGCACGATGATTTTAAAATCACTGGATGTATATTGAAATAGTTATTACTACCACTAGAATCACAACTTTCTAAACAACAAATCGGTATTAAATTCAGCGATAGTTATTAACTTTTTACAACAGAAAACTAACTGGAAAACGGAGCAAACAATGGCGTGGTGAACAGTATGAGGGCACAAACAAGACTGATACTTATAAGGTTGATCTCATGAAACAATCCGAAAATGCCGACTAGAAAATTTTGCGTTTCAGAACCCCTATAACCCGAAAATAAAGGTGGTTCAAATTTGTATATATATATATATATATATATATATATATATATACGTATATATATATATATATATATATATATATATATATATATATATATATACGTATATATTTATTTATTTATATATATATATATATATATTTGTCTGTTCGCGGTTTTCCGGCCCCCCTAATGGTCCGATTTTGATGAAATTTGGTACAAAAATCTTTCGTCTAATTTGAAAGGTCAAGTTCGTTAACCAGCAAAATCCGCCCACTGGAAGATGGCGTTTGGGGCTAAATTCGCGCAAAACAAATCGTAACGCTTACGTTTTTGAGTTCATATGCATGCAAGTACTCGTTTTATAGGCTTCATGGCCTAGGAAAACGAATGAAACCATTTTTAAGGCGATAGCTTTAACCGTTTTTGAGAAAATTGGAAAAATAGTTGTTGAATAACGTTTTTGGCTTGGGTACTTAAAATCATGGGATTCAGTTGAAACATTTTCTGCATGTTCAAATATCATTAAAACTAATATGTTGAAATTTTGGTTACGTTTGGACTTAAGGAAGGGTTAGAATAAAATATTTTATTAACAGACATGAAAAGTTTTGGTATTTTGTATACTTTCCTTAATATCTCGAAAACTGTTGAAAATTTTGGTAAGCGGAAGGTTACCATTCGAAAGCTTACTAAATGCTCTACAAAAAGGAATCTGAAGAATGTTTTGATTAGGCGATGTCAATCGGAGAAATAAGTGCTTAAAACTTTAAAGTAATTGATTTAGTTTATTCGAACGGTTCTTTTTGTCTGTTTTTATTCCTTGTTATTTTTTAATTGCTTATAGTTGGATAATGTATTTGACAATAAAATTGGGTAAATAAAATAAGAAAAACAATTTATTGTTAGAAATATAGCTTTCAAAGATACAGAATCGAAGAAATGGTGACAATTTTCAACTGCGGGCCTTTCTAGGGTGTGCCGACCCATCCAGGTAAGATCATAAATCAAGACCTTCCGAGAAAGGTGGAACCAAAATAATACATTTTTCTATTTTAATCTTTCCAACTGAGACTAGGGTTAAGAACCGAACCGCGCTAAGATGATGCAGTTCCTGCTAGTCGGACTTTTTATTTCATTATTTACAAACATCATTGTTATTCATATAGAATTAAAGCTCTTTTATTCCTATTATTTAATCAGTAACTTGCGTACTGTGTTGTCAGAACGATCCTCTGAGAAAAAAATAAAACTTAAATTATGACTTCAACGGAAATCCGTATTATTTTTCGTTATGAATTTAAGCTCGGTCATAGCGCTGCCGAGGCGTGTATGAACATTAACACGGCGATCGGAGAGGGAACGGTGAATGAACCAACTGTTTACCGGTGGTTTTCCAGGTTTCGAAGTGGAAATTTTGACCTTGACAACGAGGAGCGAGGAAGGCCAGAAACCAAGCTTGACAATGACCACCTGAAAGAAAGGGCTGAAGCATGACCCTCAAAAGGCACTAGGGAATATGTCAAAGAACTCGGAGTAGGAGCCACGACAGTTTCAAGACATTTGAAGGAAATCGGCCAGTCCAAAACTGACATTTCATACGGTACAGCCTGATAATATATTGAAAAATGTTCTTATTCGATACTTTATTTAAGTAATTAAAGGCTATTATAAAGGGGTTAGAGACCTGACAATTTTCGATAAGCCGTACACAAATCAAGAGCAAATTCTCGAACCCGAAAACCGAGTTTTTGCATATTCGATAGTTTGACAAAGAAGGGACGATATACTCTAGGGATATCGGAGGCTTTATAAGACTCCAACGAGCGAGGCATCTGACGAATAGTGTGGGTTGACATCCTCTAAAAATGTTTCTTGTTTTCAACTTCTTTTTCTGTAAGTAACTTCTCAAAGAAGGCCTTTAAATTTACCACGCCGCTTTATAATAGTTAAGTAATGTTACAATAAAGACATAAAGAAGAGTCATGATATTTTTAATAGAGAAATTAACCGCTTAAAGGCCGAATTTACATAAAACATTATGCCAAAAATGCCGGATTATTTTTTTTAACTAAACCAAATGCTGAAAAAACCTTCCGCTTTGTCAAGTAAAAAAATTGAGTAACTTTGAATGGCTTACAGCCTGGTGTGCTGTAAAAAATCACATGAAATAAAAGAAATTTAGTTTATTTCTTGTCGATTGGATTTTTAATCTGTATTTTTTTTTATTATTATTATTTACGGCGCAACGACATGTCGGTAGGTATCTAGTAGAACAATGAAGATTTTAATTTCACAAAAAAAAATTTCTTGGATGCAACCTCAATAGCTAAATTTCTTGGATGCAACCTCAATAGCTAAATTTCTTGGATGCACCCTCAATAGCTAAATTTCTTGGATGCACCCTCAATAGCTAAATTTCTTGGATGCAACCTCAATAGCTAAATTTCTTGGATGCAACCTCAATAGCTAAATTTCTTGGATGCAACCTCAATAGCTAAATTTCTTCGGAAAACGCTAAAATGAGATATAATACATTTATTTGCCTAGAAAGATTCGTAGTAAAGTGTGTTTTATAAAACAGAATGTGACAATTGGCTCCATTAGATGTGTTCATTTGCAACACGGTAACACATTTGATGAAACCAGCGGAGCGTTAATTGAAATAAATTGAGTTCAAACGTGTAACCTTCTGGCTGCAGTTTACTCTTGAAAAGTGTGACTTCAAAATTAATTGTCGATAGAGTTCTCGGATATTATTGAAATGTTCGTGGTTCCAGGGGCCACATGGGGGGGACAACCGGGTACAGCTGTCCCGGGCCCAGGCACCGCGGGGGCCCGGGCCGATCTTCGCTAATTGGATAAAAGTACCGAAAGTGACCTTTACAGCACCGATTGTCGGCTTTTATTCTCATTTTGCTCAAAAATCAAGATGAAAATAATTTTAAAATTACCAAACTCCTATACCTGGTCCCGGGCCCGGCTCTCAGATGTGGCGGCCCTGCGTGGTTCAAAACTTCAGTAAAATTGATTCTGTTTAGCTTAGCCGTAAGCCATTACTTGTTAGAAATTTAACTGAGAATAGATTACAAGTAAATATAATAGAGATTAAAAGTCCGTCACGCAGGAGCTGCATAACTAAGCACTTTCCTCAGAATTTGGGTAGTGTACACTGCTTTCCAGAACAATTTGCTTAAAATATCCTACATGAATAAATTAAAAACATGAATAATTCTCTTTTAAATTTGTAATGCGTAACTGATCAATTATTAATTTGCTTCCCGAGTTATGTTTACACATGGTACCTACTACACTACATAATAAATACAAAAAACCTCATATTATCGTATTTTGATCTAACGCAGGAACAGGATACAGTCCCTCTAGTGGTAGAAAGCGCTCCTTGCGGCTGCTTTGTGAACCTACGTCTGGCGGGCTTTTCTATTGAAATATATTACAAAGTAAACCCCCGCTTTCCGATTGACCGATTCAGCTCATTTTTCTTCTCATGAGTTACCCACGACGTATACCGCGTTTCGTTACAATACAGCAGAGATTACGACCGGTATGAGTATATTAGGAATATGGGTCCGGAGTAATATGGGTCCCTTCTAATGAACCGATTTAGTTTATTTTTACAACACATATTTACCTGTAGATTACCACTACGAATACCGAGTTTCGTCAAAATATACCAAAAATCACGGCTGGTAGTGGCGAATTGGTATTGTGGGTCCGGAGTAAACCCCCCCCCCCCCTCCTAATGAACCGATTTAGTTCATTTTTATATCTCACTTTTCTCTCTATATTACCACTACGAAAACCAAGTTTCGTTGAAATATAACAAATATTACGGCTGACATGGTCAAATTAGTGTTTTGGTTTCGGGGTAAACCCCCCCTTCCGGTGGACCGACTTTGGTGGTTAACGAACTCGTTCAATCGTTTGCTAATTGAATGCTATATACCAAGTTTCTTGACGAAAAAACAAAAACTCTGGCCGTTATCGTGTTAACAGACATATATATATATATATATACATATATATACATATATATATATATATATATATATATATATATATATATATATATAAATTTTAACGGGGGTCATTTTCGGTGTCTACTAGGTAGGATCGATAAAGATTTGAAGAAATTTTTCAAAAATTCCGTCATGAGTCCAACCTCAATAGCTACTTTCCTTCGGAGGAAAGTGCTAAAAGGGACCTGCTTGCTGAAATATATTCTCCTTATTTTCATTTATGCTTTACAAGACTAAAAGTATTACTTACAAATACAAGTTATCTAAGGGTTGGTTATAAATCATATTATGTAAATATAGTAGTCAGAAAACCTTACTTTTAGTAGTGATTGCAGTGATTTTAAATACTTTTCTTTACTATATTAACTTTTTATTACTATATTTATATAATATGGTTTCTAACCTTAGATAACCTGCAAAGAAGTAATAGATAACCATCAAAGAACCTGTAAACTAATCAGTAAGTATTAAAATCACTGTTTAAAGTCACGAAAGATACTTCAAAGTAACTGGATGTGCTCTTCGCAAACAGACCCAAGTAGTTTTATTGAACTATCGCCTATTTCGTTAATTCCTAAAGTTGAGCAAATACTTCTTTTATTATTAATACTAATTTATTTGTGAGAGTTTTGCAACAAAATAGATTCGCCTGGTTTATAATTTGGAAAAAAATAACAATATTTTACTTTTCTTTGTAATTTGTTTGTCGGCAGATAAATATATCCGTGAGATCTAAGAATTCCCTCAGGACTAGTGATTCATGAGGCCATTACGCCATAGAGATAAGAAACCGAGCGGCATTATTGCAAGGATGTTTTTAGTTAAATGTCTGTAGATTGGCTTCTTTGGCGGATGACGACATAGAAAACTACCTGATGACAGGTAGAAATCCCTAGTTTCATGACCTTGCAAGGCCTTCAACATCTGACTCATTCTTTACAACCAATAACCGCTACTCAACTTGTACACCTGGATGGGTCCAGGCATTATATATTATACTATACAAGGAAACATTACATTATTTTCCTCCTTACCTCTATAGGAAGGAAACCCACTTATAGCGTCGTCCTTTTGACAATATTTCATTCATATAAATTTATATATATATATATATATATATATATATATATATATATGTATGTATGTATATATATATATACAGGGTGTCCCAATATATGTGTCCACCCCCTTTTCCTCCTAGAGTTGTTGGAATTTCGAAATGAAACTTGGTAGGTCTTTGTTATGTTGCATGAGGTTTCTTTTGAAGGTTTAGTTGACTTTGTAACATTCTCCAGTTTTTCTCCAGCGCATCTAACTCTTGACTTTCCAATGGCGGCAGGACACCTCAACACAAAAACACCTCAATGTAAACGTTGTAGCCTATTAATTTTCCTTTCAGATGATACCAAGATCAAAGTTGTAGATTACAAATTTTAGCGGGGTATTATGAATGAAAACAAAGGCAAATTTTTTTTTTAGTTTTATGATATAATAATTTCATATGGAAAAATAAATTTATTCTGTTCTGTTTTATAATAATTTTTATATACTTTTTTTCATAAAGTAAATAAGTACTTTTTTTTTATTATGGTTTATGTCAGCTACTTTTTTTTCTATTCATATCGATTTTCTGAATTGTTACTTTTTAAAACTTTTAAGGTATATTTTTCATTCATAATATCCCGTTAAATACTAAACCTACAACTTTGATCTCGGTATCACCCGAAAGGAAAATTAATAGGCTACAACGTTTGTATCGAGGTGTTTTTACGAAAAAGACTTGGTTTCAGTAATAAATAGGAATTTGTCTACAAAAGGGCGATATTTTTCAGTTTTTTGCGTTTTACGCGCAAACGGTGCGTCGGATCAAGAGATGTCTCGGAATAAATTAGTCTTAAAATTAAATTTTCTATCAGAATTCGTCATACAAAATACCTACCGTGATGGGAAAACCAAGAGTTAGATGCGCTGGAAAAAAACTGGAGAATGTTACAAAGTCAACTAAACCTTCAAAAGTAACCTCATGCAACATAACTAAGACCTACCAAGTTTCATTTCGAAATTCCAACAACTTTAGGAGGAAAAGGGGGTGGACACATATACTGGGACCCCATATATATATATATACATATATATATATATATATATATATATATATATATATATATATATATATATATATGTATATATATATACATATATATATATACTGACCCCGGGCAAACGTTGTTTTGCCATAATATAAATTCTTTCTTCTTTCTCGTATATGTTAACGAGGGAGATTAGAGAACTTAGTGAATCTCAACATATGATGATTGTATATATTCAATATATAGTTATATTTCTTAAAGCCAAAAGTATTCTCTGTAATTCTGCTGAAAAAAACGGTTGATTTGTAGTTTAATTTAACGCCAAATTTTGAATTTCCTATTATAGCTGCTGATCCAGTGCCTTCTCTAGATTTTGATCCGTCTGTAAATGCTAGAAGTGCATCTGGATACAGCGATAGAAGATAATTAAAGTTATTCTTGTAAAACAGTTTAGATAGAGGGTCATTTTTATTGAATTTAGATGATTTTGTATTTATTTCTAAGTTATTTATTCTCCACGGTGAGTAAGTCTGCTGGCGTCGTGAGTACGTAGGACTTGTCAGTAGGTCTGTGTTCGCTGAGAAGTCAAGTATCCTGATGTTCAGTGGTCTTTGTCTTGTTCTCATTCGGTTATAAGTAGCTATAAAAGGGTTTTGTATTAATGTGTGGGTGCATGGTGCATTTAGGAACTTCAGTTTGGTGTAAAATCTTAAACAAAATTCCTGACGCCTGTACTCCAATGGAGGGTCGCTCGCTTCGACATACAAGCTGGCACATGGACTGGATCTGAATGCACCTGCGGATATTCTAATTCCTGCGTTATGTATCGCGTCTAACATTTTTAACGATAGCAGATGAATATGCTTGACACTCATAATCCAGAAGTGACCTGTTTTATGCTCTATACAAAGTGAGCATAGAGCACCTGTCAGCAGCCCATTTTTTATTGCTAAGAATCCTCAATAAATCAAGCCATCTTTTAGATTTAATGAGGAGTTCTTTTAAGTGGGGAAGCCAAGTCAGACGCCGATCAAACACCAACCCTAGAAACAACTGGTAAATAAATTAACTGTATCATGAAATGTATATGAAATGTTTCATTACATGTTGTAATTTCAATTTTGTAATTGTAGGTATGTTTAATGGTTATATTGGGCGAGTCGCTTTTGTGTGTTGCTCAAGGTTAAATGAATAATAATATAGATAATTTCATAGTATCTAGTTGTTTATCAATAAATATAAATGAAAACTAATACAAAAGGCCTCCGAAGTGCAAAAAGAGGCGCACATTAGTATGCAGAGAGCAATCTCGGACGCAGAGAGGCGCATAAAGGCGCAAGGATATTTAGTATAAGCCGCAACTGCGGGGGCTAGCTAGCTCCTGGAGTCGATAGGAGTTCTCCAGTAGTCCAGGATTCCAGGGTCGGGTCTCCTTTATTCAGCGGCGGGAACCTGAAGGAGAGGATTGAAGGTCTGCCATTCAGGGTGTGTGACCATGGGGTGTTCATTAGAGCCGATGGTTAGAAACAGGATCATGGGCTGTAGCGGGTATTGTTGTTATAGTCAGCTGGTTATAGTAACCATGCCAAGGTTTTAGCAATTAGGCGATATTATCAATGGTTATGGTAGAAAACATATGTGTGGAATAAAATTGACAATGATAATGTATAGCTTTACTCAAAAAACGCAAAGGAAACAATATAGTATTCGTTTAAGAAATATAATCTGTAAACTATTAATAAGTATATAATAAATTTATTATAAATATCTACTAATATATTTGGCAAATACTACTCACTGACCTACCACTGCCTATCCCAAACCACTTGACAGAAAATATGAAATTTTGCATGGTCACTCTCTTTAGCATGTAAACCACTCGCTAAGAAAGGATTTTTTGATATTCAATTTTTTAAATATTTATGGGGGGATTTGGATTTTTAGTTGGTTAGAAAGCAGCCACGCCTAGGCAGCAAGCGTTGCTAGAACGATGACAGGTCAGCTGTTACCGTACTGTATCTATTTCAAAATATTATTTTAATTTGCGGTTAATTTTAACTATGATAGCAGACCTTGAATTACTAGAAATAAACTGTGATTTTGTCCCTCATAGAGTTTACGCTATACCTGGTTATGGTCCATCCGAGGTAATAATATCCCGAACCCTTGCACAGCCTCCTCACCCATCAGCATCCCCAGTCAGAGCACTTCTCTTGTTAATGCTCGCAAATATAATGGGTGGTTTCATATGACATCTTGGAAACATACATTTTTAAATTTTAACGTCCATATATTATTGACAACGAATTTTAACCTGTACTGGTTAAACTCCTGTTACTGGTAACCTATAGATAACGGGTTATCTCTAGGTTATCTGTCTCTTGACACTGGTCCGGAGCGCCCCAGTATCAAGAAACATTATACTTTTATTACTTATGATTTAATGAATAACTAATAGCATGACGGGAACCGTACTATAATAAACTGCACAAAATATTATAATTGCGTTACTTTTGAATATACATTATTTAACGCAATAAAATAACTACTTATCTGCCGTGACGAAGCACGGGTATTCAGCTAGTTATTTAGAAATATAAACACTGTTACACTTCCAGCAAAAAGAAACACAACAACAACATTTTTAGTTAAATTAATTTATCAAGTAAACACGCACATCGACTGATCCGGATCACTCTTTTGAATAAATCTTTTCCAATTATTCCGGTTTTTGCATGACTAATTTACTGGTACGTCCTTTGGTCAGTCTGAACACATTCCTATCAGTGTTGGGTATTATTCGAATAAATTATTATTCGAATGATTATTCGAATAAATTTTTAGTAAATGATGAATAATTCACTGAATTATCTTATTCACACGGTACATCATGAATTATTCACAGAATTATTCGTTATTCATTATTCGTTATTCATCATTCGTTGGTATTTATTTCTAGATGGCCTACTGATTAATCCTACTTAAACACTCATATATATACATATTTCTGGCTGCCAACATCATATTAAATCTATCATTATTCACTAAAATATGTTTATTCGGATTGATCTTTCGAATAATTTGTGAATAAAACATAAAATTCATTCACAGAATAACGAATAATGAATAAAATTAATTATTCTTTATTCATGAATAAAATAATACATTTATTCATTAATCATTATTCATCATTGTGAATAATGTTTGCCCAACACTGATTCCTATGAATGTTATGTGATAAAATAAATAAAAAAAATATCGTACGGTGAAACAGGGAAATAGTGTAGTCAGTACTATGCTCTGGCCGTCTATTTTCCCCCCTTTGCGCGTACACTTTTATGAATTAATAAAAGGCTGTGTGTGCCTAGGGACGGTCTGGGACCCAGAATTCAAACCTTGTACGAAGACACTAGTCCCGCTTAGGTCAATGACAATAAACTATTATTACACAGAATCATATATACAAAAAAAAAAAAAAAAAAAAAAAAAAAAAAATCAGCCCCGTAACAGGCCACAAGGGCCCAGAGGGGCAGATACTGTAGAGGTATCTGATTCTTGACCATACGGCGCACTAGGGAGATGTGTTGGCAATACTATCAATACTATGCTCCAGCCGCCTGATTTTCCCCTTGGCTGCTCCGACTGCCAGAGTCATTAGCACCCAAGGTACCCATTATTAATTAAAATTTATTAAAGGCTGGGTGAGCCTAGGGCGATCTGGGACCCCAAATCCAACCCTCGAACGGTAGCACTAGAAG
The DNA here is from genome assembly GCA_946811695.1 of Gonocerus acuteangulatus. Lineage (NCBI taxonomy): Eukaryota > Metazoa > Arthropoda > Insecta > Hemiptera > Coreidae > Gonocerus > Gonocerus acuteangulatus. Next base: position 11,647,826 of record OX328127.1, on the reverse strand, counting down.
AAAAAATCTTTAGTGTGCGCTCGGGTTTTGAACCTGGTCCTCATTAGTCGAGGTTTTGAACCTGGTTCATTAGACGAGTGCTCTACTACTGAGCTAACCTCGCCCCCATACAAAAATAAAAGCAAACTCTGGAACTAAAGATTACAATAAAATGTTTACTAATTTCAACCAAATTCCCTACTATTTGGAATGAAATTGTATCATAAAATCCCTGGTCGAAATGATAATTTTGTGGCAGGTGCGGAATTATCTGAAGCTTATAGAATAGATAGTGTTAATCCCTTCAATATCGATATGCAAAAATATTTCCTAACAAATTCATATTCTTTTTAGTGTTCATTATACTACGTTTTTTAATAATGCTATTTATTATGATATCTATATTCTTCAGCTTGGATAGATTCCATAAAGTAAGGGATTATCCGGCTGTCATAAATTCCAATCTTGAATTTAGTAAACCCAGCAAGACAAAGGGAGAATTTTAATCTTTGAAGGAAACCACATTTTAAAAAATTTGAATTTATCATCGAGCCATGAAGTGGATTTAAAACGAATAAACTCTTCCCTTCGTACTAACTCTATGGTTATTTAACTCGCTTTTAAAAAGTGAGTTTTTTAACTCACTTCTTAAAAGCGATTTTATCCGATTATTAAGGCCAAAGCTCTACTATCTCTAGGTAATTTTTGCAGTGAATGAACTCATTTATGTTTAAAAAAAATAATAAAAAAAGTGAGGAAGAAAATTGAACTAAAGTAGTGAATAACAATAACCAAAACAAAAAAAAAAAAAAAAGAAGGAAAATACATCCTAAATTTTAGCGGGGAAATGAATAAAAAGCAGGTTTCACTAACTTGTATTTATATGGGGTCACAAATATTTCTATGCATTTTTTTTATATATATGGAATTTCGTTATGTATTTTTTTTTTTTTTTTTTTTGTTTTTGTTTTATTTGACATAATGATTTCGTACACATATTCTGTAAGACTACATCTATAACAAAATATTTCGGTCGTAAAACCTGGCTTTTCAATATAAAAAAGTCCGCCACGCAGGAGCTGCATAACTAAGCACTTTCCTCAGAATTGTGTAGTGTCGAGTGCATTCCTGAATAATTTGCTTAAAATAACCTATATAGATAAACAAAATAAAAACATAAATAACACCTGTTTCAATTCAAACATAGTACAAAGTAAATCCCCCCTTCCGATAGACCGATTTAGTTCATTTTTACACTTCTTCCTTATTAGATTCTCAGGACGTATACCGCGTTTCGTTACAATACAGCAGAAATGACGACCGGTATGAGCAAATTAGTAATTTGGGTCCGGAGTAAACCCCCCCCCCTCCTAATTAACTGATTTCGTTTATTTTTACAACACATTTTTCTCTTTAGTTGACCAGAATAAATACCGAGCTTCGTTGAAATACAACACAAATTATAACTGGTATTGGCAAATAACTACTTTGGCTCCGGAGTAAACCCCCACTCGGAGGATCGATAAAGATTTGAAGAAATATTTCAAAAATTCCGTCATGATGCAACCTCAATAGCTACTTTCCTTCAGAGGAAAGTGCTAAAATGACGCACAGACCAAAATATTTAAACCATAAATGATTTCAGTGGATAATCAAATTGGTTGGAATATTGTTGGGTATAAAACATAGCTTTTTAGTGGAAACATAAAGTAATTTCTTTGATTTTCAAAATGTTATCAGTAAATCAAAGAATATAAAGCACTAAGTGGATGAAGAAATAATAAAAACGTATTTACGCATTTCATTGATTATACGTTTAGATCTTCATGTATGTTAAAACATTGTACACTGAATCAATCAGATTGAGTGCACAATATGTGAATACTTACAAATCACCCATGACCTTAATCACTTACTGATGGCTACAAGTCCCACCACTCCATTTATACTGAGACCCTCAGCAATTTATTTTTTGAGTCGACAAATTGGAAGGTCACTTATCACCAAATACTTATTGTAATAAGAGACTAAACATGCTGAAGGACCTGAGTTCAAAACTCTGGCCCGAACTAAAGATCTTCCAGTGTCGTCGATCAAGGGTTGGATTTGGGTCCGAGAAAACCCCTAGGCCCGCCTAACCTTTAATTCATTCATTAATAGGTTCCTGAAAAGGAGAAAATCAGGCTCCTTATATTCAGGGTGTTCCGAATTCGATGCCCGTCCCCTTTTTAGCACTATCCTCCGAAGGAAAGTAGCTATTGAGGTTGGACTCATGACGGAATTTTTGAAAAATTTCTTCAAATCTTTATCGAGACACCGAAAATGACCCCCGTTAAAATTTATATATATCTATATATATATATATATATATATATATATATATATATATATATATACATGCATATATATATATATATATATATATATATATATATATATATATATATGTGTCTGTTAACACGATAGCGGCCAGAGTTTTTGTTTTTTCGTCACGAAACTTGGTATATAGCATTCAATTAGCAAACGATTGAACGAGTTCGTTAACCACCAAAGTCGGTCCACCGGAAGGGGGGGTTTACCCCGAACCCAAAACACTTATTTGACTAAGTCAGCCGTAATATTTGTTATATTTCAACGAAACTTGGTATTCGTAGTGTTAATATAGAGAGAAAAGTGAGATATAAAAATGAACTAAATCGGTTCATTAGAAGGGGGGTTCACTCCGGACCCACAATACCAATTCGTCACTACCAGCCGTGATTTTTGGTATATTTCGACGAAACTCGGTATTCGTAGTGCTAATCCACAGGTAAATATGTGTTGCAAAAATAAACGAAATCGGTTCATTAGGAGGGGGGGGGGGGGGTTTACTCCGGACCCACAATACCAATTCGCCACTACCAGCCGTGATTTTTGGTCTATTTCGACGAAACTCGGTATTCGTAGTGGTAATCTACAGGTAAATATGTGTTGTAAAAAGAAACTAAATCGGTTCATTAGAAGGGGGGGTTTACTCCGGACCCAAATTCCTAATATACTCATACCGGTCGTAATTTCTGCTGTATTGTAACGAAACGCTGTATACGTCTCGGGTAACTCATGAGAAAGAAGTGTTGTAAAAATGAGCTGAATCGGTCAATCGGAAAGCGGGGGTTTAATTTGTAATATATTTGAATAGAAAAGCCGGCAGACGTAGGTTCACAAAGCCGCCGCAAGGAGCGCTTTCTACCACTAGAGTGACTGTATCCTGCTCCTGCGTTAGATCAAAATACGATAATATGAGGATTTTTGTATTTATTACGTAGTGTAGTAGGTACCATGTGTAAACATAACTCTGGATGCAAATTAATAATTGATCAGTTACTCATTACAAAATGAGAACTATTCACGTTTTTATTTTATTTATGTAGGATATTTTAAGCAAATTGTTCTGGAAAGCAGTCTACACTACCCAAATTCTGAGGAAAGTGCTTAGTTATGCAGCTCCTGCGTGACGGACTTTTTTTCCATAGTTTTTGGCATTTCGAAACGAAACTCTCAGGGTCTTAACTGCCTTAGATAAAGTTTCTTTTCAGGTTATATTCGCCTCTCTAACCTTCTCCAGTACTTTTCCAGCTGAAATAACGTTAATAAAGCTGAATAATTTCTAATGGAATGCCAAAATTTTACATGGGAGTACATAGTAAATAATTTTGGGGGGGGGGGGGGCTGGGACCATTTCCGGGGTATGGAATACTAACAATCTAGAAATTTGGAATAGTTTTAGCCAACTAAAACGCTATTATACCCAAAATAAAATATTTTTTGTGATTATTATTTAATTTATTTTTAAGGGGTTTATGTCACATTGTTACTGATCAATCAAATTTTCAGGGGGGGGGGGCTGCAGCCTCCACAGCCCCCTCCCTTATATGCGCCAATGACCTTTTATGACGGATTCTTTTAGAAAATAAAATTCTAAAACGAGTTTATATTGTTGAATTTTTCGATTTGCCGCATCTTTCACCCGTAAAATGCCAAAAACCCATCTCCATGTTCCAGACTAATATCTCTGTTTGAGATAAATTAGTTTAGTTACTTGAATCGCCAGTATTTTTGTGACCTTTAGGGTCCATGCGCCCCTCCGAATAGCCGAATAGGACGTCATAAGCGGGATTCCTCCCTATAGAAAACGCGATAATTGTAGGAAACAGTACTATTCAATTTTTTATTGAATAACGAAATCAGGTTACAGTTAAAAGATATTACATTAACTAACACAATGAGATATTTTTACGTGTAATGAAATATACAATATTCTACACACGGTACATAAGTTGTTCAAATTTTAGGACCTCCAGTACATCTGCCAAGCATCATATCGCCCCTACCGTGCATTTCAAACTATGGAATATGCAAAATTTCGGTTTTGATTCGAGACTTTGCTCTTGGATTGTGGACGATATGGCTTGTCGCAAATTGTCGCAACTCTAAACCTTTATAGAATAGCCTTTAATGGCTTAAATAAAGTATCGAATATGACCATTTTTCGCCAACCGCTATAGCCACGTTGAAAACACCGGTTCCCGTGGATCACCGACGTTATGCAACGTCGGGCGTGGTCAGTACCTGAATGGGTGACCGACCACATGCTGTTGGCATTATAGAAAAGGGCGGAAACTTGTAGACAGCCCGGCGTTAATAGCCCTAATGTTGATACGCCGTCAAACACACACACACAAAAAGAAAAAAAGACCATTTTTCAATATATTACTTCGTCAATGTATAGAATATGTTCTTTCTCTAGTTTGCTCCGATTTGCATAATCGATAGTTTGACATAGTAGGGACGATACGTCTAAGCAATCTTTCGATTGATTCATCTAAAAATGTTATTATAAAACCGTGGAATTAAAGATCTGTTCCTATCCTAGCGTTCTTGTTAAGTCTGTCCACGTCGAGATCTGATCAGCCACACGCCAAGAGATTTCCGTAAGTAGGCTGCTAATGACCGAGTCTCGACCTTGACGTGTCTCGTAAATTTAGGGGTTAAGAGTTCCTAGTGTACGCTTTCAAGGGAATCGTCACCTGAAGTTTCTCCCGATGTTTTGGGAAAAGTGACCATGTTGTAATATATAACGTTTTTTCGACAATTCGCTTTCCATTTTTTTAGGGCGTATGAACATTTAGGATATAAGCGTCGGGCTATCTACAGGAGTCTCATCTTGCACATTCCCTACTCCATGTGGTTTCATAGGCGGCCACCCATCCATGCACTAACCGTGCGATGATGTGGCTTCACTTCGGCAAGCAAAAGGGAAGATATCATTTGACCTTTTAATCGATGTATTCAGTCAAAATAACAAAAACTGCATTATCTGAGTGTGATTTTTTTAGATTAGAGCTACCTAAAGCTCGTTTTCTTGGGCGTATAAAAGAGGGGGGGGGGCTGAGAAGCCTGCAGCCCCCCTAAATTTTTATTTGATCGGTAAAAATGTCATAAAACCCTTAAAAATAAATTAAATAAGATCACTTAGTGCATAAAAAATATTTTATTTTGGGTGTAATAGCGTTTTAGTTGGCTAAAACTCTTCTAAGTTCTAACTAGTTAGTATTACATACCCCGCAAATAGTCTCGGCCCCCCCCTCCTAAATTTTCCCAGCCCTCCCTGAAATTATTTTCTATGTACGCCCATGCTCGTCTTCCTTTCTAAAATTCCATGGTATGTTTCTCATTAGCTAATATAGCTCTGAAAGATATCAATCATTGCTCGGTGCGAAAAAGAAAGTTAAATTTTCGGTACCTACTAGGTAGAATCAATTAGCAAATTTTAAGAAAAGTAAGTATGAGTGCAACGTTAGTAGCTAAATTCTTTCGGAAAATGTTAAAAATAAAATACGAAAACGTTCTTAAAGAACAAAATTCAACATTGCCAAAACTGATTGTATTCGGTCGTAGACTAGTGTATTTTTTAGACAGTTTAAGATTCAGCCACAACGTCTTGAGAAAAACCGCAAACCTTAGAAAAGAAAGAAACTCACTTTGCTTCTATTTAAAAAAAAAAAAAACAAGTAAAAAGAAAAAAAAACACAAAAAGCGGACCAGAAGAAAAAATATATGAGTAAACGGAAGGTAGAATAGAAGAGATTGGAAGGGAGGAATTCCTTATAAAAATTAATGAGCATCTTCCTTACACTGGCCTAATGAGGGAGGTTAAATATGCAGGAGGTATCCAGCGGGCTTTGCTTCAACGAGGATTCACAAACTTTGCCCTATTCAAAGCGCGAGGGAGCTACCGTAGTTACATAGCCAAGGGAAGAAAACACTGTTGCTTAGTTCTGAAGGTCCACAAACAGAATCTTCCCTGCAACCAACAGTAGGGGAGTGTTATCAGAAGGTTGCTTCAGTTCAAGATGCCATGCAGTAGGTTTAGTGTCCTATTCATACTGTCAGAGAGCTACCGTAGTTAAATTCCCAAGGGAAGAAAACACTGTTGCTTAGTTCTGAAGGTCCACAAACAGAATCTTCCCTGCAACCAACAGTAGGGGAGTGTTATCAGAAGGTTGCTTCAGTTCAAGACTCCATGCCTTATTCCTACTGTCAGAGAATTATTGATGGGCAGTTCACAAGGGAAGAAAACACAAGAAAAGGGGTGGAACAGCAAATGACAGAAAAAGAGGTTCTTCAGATAGAGGGAAACAAGTCTGGGCCACTCAGCAATTTTAACTTGACAAAACAGCATTAATAGTACTAATCAGGCACATAATAATAATATAAAACAGCATTAATAGTACTAATCAGGCACATAATAATAATATAAAACAGCATTAATAGTACTAATCAGGCACATAATAATAATATAAAACAGCATTAATAGTACTAATCAGGCACATAATAATAATATAAAACAGCATTAATAGTACTAATCAGGCACATAATAATAATATAAAACAGCATTAATAGTACTAATCAGGCACATAATAATAATATAAAACAGCATTAATAGTACTAATCAGGCACATAATAATAATATAAAACAGCATTAATAGTACTAATCAGGCACATAATAATAATATAAAACAGCATTAATAGTACTAATCAGGCACATAATAATAATATAAAACAGCATTAATAGTACTAATCAGGCACATAATAATAATATAAAACAGCATTAATAGTACTAATCAGGCACATAATAATAATATAAAATGAGGACGTCTAGAGAATGGTAAAAATAAAATGTATTAGATTGAAGGAATGTCAATTGACAGAACCATCCATCATATTAAACAGGATATCCTGAAATGTATTAGATTGAAGGAATGTCAATTGACAGAACCATCCATCATATTAAACAGGATATCCTGAAATGTATTAGATTGAAGGGATGTCAATTGACAGAACCATCCATCATATTAAACAGGATATCCTGAAATGTATTAGATTGAAGGAATGTCAATTGACAGAACCATCCATCATATTAAACAGGATATCCTGAAATGTATTAGATTGAAGGAATGTCAATTGACAGAACCATCCATCATATTAAACAGGATATCCTGAAATGTATTAGATTGAAGGAATGTCAATTGACAGAACCATCCATCATATTAAACAGGATATCCTGAAATGTATTAGATTGAAGGAATGTCAATTGACAGAACCATCCATCATATTAAACAGGATATCCTGAAATGTATTAGATTGAAGGAATGTCAATTGACAGAACCATCCATCATATTAAACAGGATATCCTGAAATGTATTAGATTGAAGGAATGTCAATTGACAGAACCATCCATCATATTAAACAGGATATCCTGAAATGTATTAGATTGAAGGAATGTCAATTGACAGAACCATCCATCATATTAAACAGGATATCCTGAAATGTATTAGATTGAAGGAATGTCAATTGACAGAACCATCCATCATATTAAACAGGATATCCTGAAATGTATTAGATTGAAGGAATGTCAATTGACAGAACCATCCATCATATTAAACAGGATATCCTGAAATGTATTAGATTGAAGGAATGTCAATTGACAGAACCATCCATCATATTAAACAGGATATCCTGAAATGTATTAGATTGAAGCAATGTCAATTGACAGAACTATCCATCATATTAAACAGGATATCCTGAAATGTATTAGATTGAAGGAATGTCAATTGACAGAACCATCCATCATATTAAACAGGATATCCTGAAATGTATTAGATTGAAGCAATGTCAATTGACAGAACCATCCATCATATTAAACAGGATATTCTGAAATCGTATGCGAAGTAACTGCGAATATACTAGGACTTGGCCATAGAGGTGAAAGATTTGTATAAGTTAGATTCCGCAAGGATAAAAGCTATTATTATATCGGCTAATGGACTCATCCCAAAGACCACAGTTACAACTACAAATTATTTAAAAATCTCGGAGGAATTGATTAAAGACGCCCAACAAAAGGTACTGCTAGAATAGTTCGAAAAAGCTTGAACGAACGCCCGTCATAAAATACAAATATCTGATCATCCCATAAGTAATGCCGGTTTTAAGGTAATAGGATAAAATCAATATTTTATTCGAAACACTAGCTATTCTACTAGTTACAACAGGATTTTCTTCTACAGTAGCCTGCAGGAGTTGGTCTTCAAGCTCCGTTGCTAGACCTGTACGAGGCTAGTCTTTAAGCTTACAGTTTGTCGCTCGAAATCGTTCAAACCACCGCTCCACTTGTCGCTCATTAATGTCCTTTTGCCGTATGTTTCTACAAATTTTCGATAAGTTGAAGGAGCATTTTCTCCTTTATCGAATTCACAAAGCACAACATGGCGTAAGTGGTGGCTTAGAAGATCCATTTCAATTGAAATTTCAGCACAGAATAAATAATTCTTGCCAGCCAAGACATTATAAATAGAAGTGTATTTAATGCTATAACAAGAAAAAGTAAACAAAAGTAAATTGAAAAGGAAAGATTAATAATAAAAACAATATTAAAAACCAACATTACTTATGGGATGACCTGATAAATAAAAAATCTCTCTCGGCTGGCAATTTCACCCGAAAGAATTGTCTGAGGAGGAATCCCACCCAAAATAATAATAATGTTAACTCATAAGCGGGAGATGGTGGGTTCGATCCCCACCGGCGGCAGGAATTTTCTCATCTCAGGGCTCACTGAGAAAATTCCTGGCTGCACTCTGGTCGTCGGCGCTGATGGCCAAGATTTGTCGATGCGCCGTAAAAAAAAAATAAAATAAAAATAATGGTAACTATTTATTATACAATGATAATTATATTTATGTATGCACACATATATACATGCATATTCACGGTGCCCATTTGAGATCGACAAGTTTTCAATGAAAATGAATTCTTCTGTGAGAGAAGTCTCAATAGTTCGTTTTTACCGTTTCTTCCACAAACAGTAAAAACAAAATTTCTAAATATAATAAAAAACAAATATTCAATTATTTCCAATGCCAATAATAATTTTATGACTAAGCAAACAGGAATATAAGAAAAAACAAATATTCAATTATTTCCAATGCCAATAATAATTTTATAACTAAGCAAACAGGAATATAAGAAAAAACAAATATTCAATTATTTCCAATGCCAATAATAATTTTATGACTAAGCAAACAGGAATATAAGAAAAAACAAATATTCAATTATTTCCAATGCCAATAATAATTTTATAACTAAGCAAACAGGAATATAAGAAAAAACAAATATTCAATTATTTCCAATGCCAATAATAATTTTATGACTAAGCAAACAGGAATATAAGAAAAAACAAATATTCAATTATTTCCAATGCCAATAATAATTTTATGACTAAGCAAACAGGAATATAAGAAAAAACAAATATTCAATTATTTCCAATGCCAATAATAATTTTATAACTAAGCAAACAGGAATATAAGAAAAAACAAATATTCAATTATTTCCAATGCCAATAATAATTTTATGACTAAGCAAACAGGAATATAAGAAAAAACAAATATTCAATTATTTCCAATGCCAATAATAATTTTATAACTAAGCAAACAGGAATATAAGAAAAAACAAATATTCAATTATTTCCAATGCCAATAATAATTTTATGACTAAGCAAACAGGAATATAAGAAAAAACAAATATTCAATTATTTCCAATGCCAATAATAATTTTATAACTAAGCAAACAGGAATATAAGAAAAAACAAATATTCAATTATTTCCAATGCCAATAATAATTTTATAACTAAGCAAACAGGAATATAAGAAAAAACAAATATTCAATTATTTCAAATGCCAATAATAATTTTATGACTAAGCAAACAGGAATATAAGAAAAAACAAATATTCAATTATTTCCAATGCCAATAATAATTTTATAACTAAGCAAACAGGAATATAAGAAAAAACAAATATTCAATTATTTCCAATGCCAATAATAATTTTATAACTAAGCAAACAGGAATATAAGAAAAAACAAATATTCAATTATTTCCAATGCCAATAATAATTTTATAACTAAGCAAACAGGAATATAAGAAAAAACGAGGCCTCCTTCCTTCACGTTTTAATTTTATTATTCCTTCTTTTTATAAAAGTTTCCTAAAGGTTTTCGGGGTAATTATAAATCTGAATAACTCGTTTACAAAGTTGATGAAAGAAATGAATGTAAAATAGAGGGGGAGTGGTTATGAACTTAATTTCCTGGTGACTTCAGACTTTATTACAACTTCCAAATAAAGTTGGCTTTTCCTCCTCAAGAACATGAACTAAATATTCGGATAACTAATATATCAGGTTTCCTTAATTGAATCGATCCATGGAAAAAGAGCTTCAGTCCAAAATCATTAGTTTTGGGAAAACTAAACTGAAGCCATTTTTACATGGAATATTAAAATTAAGACTATGTTTCTATGATAACTATGTATTGTACTGAAGTCCTTCTAACATAGAAATGTGAAGTTACCTTTAGATACAAAGAATTCATCACTCATACTAACGAAAATATGATCCGAACTCATATTGGGAAAAAATGAACTCAAGTTCCTTTTGCATGGATCGATTCAATTATAAAAAAAAGTCCGTCACGCAGGAGCTGCATAACTAAGCACTTTCCTCAGAATTTGGGTTGTGTAGACTGGTTTCCAGAACAATTTGCTGAAAATATCCTACATAAATAAAATAAAAACATGAATAGTTCTCTTTTAATTTTGTAATGAGTAACTGATCAATTATTAATTTGCTTCCAGAGTTATGTTTACACATGGTACCTACTACACTACTTAATAAATACAAAAAACTTCATATTTTCGTCTTTTGATCTGACGCAGGAACAGGATACAGTCCCTCTAGTTGTAGAGAGCGCTCCTTGCGGCGGCCTTGCGAACCTAAGTCTTTTGAAATATATTACAAAGTAAACCCCTCTTTCCGATTGACCGATTTAGCTCATTTTTACAACACTTCTTTCCCATGAGTTACCCACGACGTATACCGCGTTTCGTTACAATACAGCAGAAATTACGACCGGTATGAGTATATCAGTAATTTGGGTCCGGAGTAAACCCCCCCTCCTAATGAACCGATTTAGTTTATTTTTACAACAAATTTTTACCTGTAGATTACCACTACGAAAACCGAGTTTCGTCGAAATATAAGAAAAATCACGGTTGGTAGTGGCGAATTGCTATTGTGGGTCCGAAGTAAAACCCCCCTCCTAATGAACCGATTTAGTTTATTTTTACATCTCACTTTTCTTTCTCGATTACCACTACGAATACCAAGTTTCGTTGAAATATAACAAAAACTACGGCTGGCCAGGTCAAATTAGTGTTTCGGGTCCGGGGTAAACCCCCGTGGACCGATTTTGGTGGTTAACGAACTCGTTCAGTCGTTCGCTAATTGAACGCTATATACCACGTTTCGTGAAGAAAAAACAAAAACTCTGGCCGCTATCGTGTTAACAGACACACATATACATAAATTTTAACGGGGGTCATTTTCGGTGTCTAGGATCGATAAAGATTTGAAGAAATTTTTCAAAAATTCCGTCATGAGAGTAACCTCAATAGCTACTTTCCTTCGGAAGAAAGTGCTAAAAGGCCCTTTGCTGATTCCTCAGTAAGACAACCAATATATATAATAATTTTTATTCTTATTTTTATAGGAGTTATAAAAAATAAGAAAATAGGGATTATTTGTAATATAAATTCAATATTTGCATTAAAACTCACCTCTCTCACTCGAAAACAAACTCATAACCTACAACACAATTATAAAACCCATTTGGACATACGGAATAGAGCTATGGGGAACTGCAAAACCATCGAACATCAGAAGCTTCCAAACCTTCCAATCTAAAGTCCTCCGAACTATTGTCAATGCTCCTTTTTACATAACCAATAAGAATCTTCATAAAGACCTCAACATTCCTCTAATACAAGACCTTATCCCCATCCGTTTTGCAAATTTTCACCACAAATTATCACTAAACCCTTATCATGCTGTCCAGTCACTGTCCACTCCCAACCATCCCTATTCCCCACCACGACGGTTGAACAGGATGTGGCCCCGCGATCTGCTTTAAGCAATACAAGGGAGTGATAACGGTGGTTATCTTCTCCCCACAAGCCCCTAGAGTGTCTGCAGTTCTCTCGTCCCTTTTCCAGCTCCAGTACTCGTACCGCTGCTGGTTGAGGAATGGGGTACGGCTGTCCCTAGTCATCTTACCCGAGGAGACAAGGGGGCAGCTGGTGCGGACCCTCGTGATTTTATTTTATTTTTCTTGTTTATGTGAGCACATTACAAAATGTATTATTATATTACAGAATGTAATTTCATTAAATTAATAAATAATTTTGATGACTAAAAAAAAAAAATATTTGCATTATGAATGCATGTTTCTTAATTTTTCCGAATGAAATTCACGTAACCATTTGTATCTCTCGATTTTTTATTTATTTATTGAAACTCTTCGTAGCTTTGACGATAAAAAGTTTATTACATTTGTTAGGACTTTACATAAATCCAGAATAAATTATTTTAAATTGTTTTACATAGATAGATTGCAGAACACAAGAAATATTATAGAATTTTACATATATAGATCATAGAGCTTTAAATATGATGGAATTGTACATACAGGGTGTCTACTACTTTTGTGAAAGCCAATTTCGGGACTTTTTCGTGACATTTTAATGATTTAAAAAGCAAATTTCATGCTCATTAAAAAAAAAAAAAAATAATTTCAATCAAAATGAAAAAGCCGTAACTATTGGCTTAAAATTGGCCCTGTGTATAGAATTTCAATATTTATGTCTGCATGTATTTAAAAAATGAATATATATATATATATATATATATATATATATATATATATATACATTGAATAAAGAGCTTGCGAATAAAGAAGCGATTCGCTCTTTTTCAAATGTTGGCGGTAGAAACCACTGACAAACCAATTACAATAGGGCTGCATAATATTTTGAGCATTGAAAATTAAGTTAAAATGGCAAATCATAAATTCTCGAATTTATATATATATATATATATATATATATATATATATATATATATATATATATATATATATATGGGGGCGAGGTTAGCTCAGTGGTAGAGCACTCGACTAATGAACTGGAGGACCAGGTTCAAAACCCGAGCGCGCACTAAAGATTTTTTCTTCTAGTGCTGCCGTTCGAGGGTTGGATTTGGGGTCCCAGACCGTCCCCAGGCTCACCCAGCCTTTAATTAATTTAATTAATAATGGGTACCTTGGGTGCTAATGACTCTAGCAGTCGAAGCAGCCAAGGGGAAATTCAGGCGGCCGGAGCATAGTGTTGATCACACTATCTCCCTAGTGTGCCGTACGGTAAAGAATCAGATACCTCTACAGTATCTGCCCCTCTGGGTCCTAGTGGCCTGTTACAGGACTGATTTATATATATATATATATATATATATATATATATATATATATATATATATATATACATATATTAGAAACATTTTCCTAGAAAAAAAGCCTAGAAATTTAAGGTTTTGAAATATTGTGTCCATTACTTTACTTCACGTTAAGTCATACATGTTATTATAATTTCTACAATGTGTGTATTCTAAATGTAATTGTAGAATTTTTGTATCTTTGAGGTGGGTGGTTATTGTGTTTATGTGTGGACTGTCATCCGTCAAGAGTTCAGTCATGTCGTATGGCAGGTTTAATGTGTCTCGTTCTTTGCAGTTAGTTAGTATGTGTTTAATAGTCAAGTTTGTGTTGCAGATGGCACAAACTGGTCCGTCCTGTCTCGTCTCAAAAATGAATAATTGATTTGTAAATGCATACAAAAACGGCTACAATTACGAATGCGCCGAAGTACCGGGATTACGTTACACTCCGGTAAGAACTGAAATTTCTTGACTTGGTTTCTAAATTCATGACTTTCGTCCCCTATTTTCAATTTCATGACTTTTTCGTGCAGTAGACACCCTGACATAGCAGGTTATGAAAGTTATACAAATTATAGAATTTTAAGAATGGATGGTAATTTTATTATTATTTACAATGTTAATTTACGTATTTACAACGTTAGCGGTGGTGACTTTCCTCAAGAAAATACGCCATACCTACCCAGGCTAGAAAAGAGTGGTAACCTACAGATAATCCATCGTAAAATTTAAAATTTTAATTATAAATTTAGGTCAACATTTTAATAAATTGAAAACTCTGAATTGCTGAGAACACAAATTTTTGCGTTTATGGAGTAAGCAAACAGATCTTTTTTGGTTTTATTCATTAGTAAAAAGTCAATAACTACAATTCTTGGATATATGCTGATATATATACCTAAATGAGCGATGCAGCTATACAAGAACAACATCACAACATTTTTCGTTTTCTAATTTCAGGTGATCTAATATTTGCCAGAAGTTACTTTTAAGAACTAACCAAGGATACAGTGTCGAACAAAATATTTTTATTTACTGATTCATAATATTTGAGTTTTCGCTATTTTGACGTTATTTTTATATACGTGCTATATGGACATAGAGCAAACTGCCACAGCCCACAGTGATGTAGTGGTGTGTGCCTTCAGTGTTATAGACGGTGGTTTAGTGAAATCTTTTTTGGGAGGGTTTTTTTTTTCTCGAAAAACTTTTTTATTATAATTTTTTATGGAAACTAACATATCTCGAGAAATTTCTTGACGGGGATATGGTTGGGTTATGGGTTTAAGAAGGTTGAGAAGCCCTGTTCCAGCAGATCTTGAATAGAGTTGGATGGAAAAATGTAATTGCAGGAAACATATAATTGCTGCCCGGTCTACTTCCTCATTTTCGGTTATGCCACATTGACCAGGAATCCAAGTAAATACAACTGAAACAAGCTTGCCCTGAGTTATTCTAGGCTTTCAAAAATGTACACAACAAGTGGATGGTGCCAACGGCCATAGCCACGTTGATTGCACCGGTTCCCATAGATCACCGAAGTTAAGCAGCGTCGGGCGTGGTCAGTACCTGAATGGGTGACCGACCACGTGCTGTTGGCATTAGAAAAGGGTGGCAACCTGTAGATAGCCCGGCGCTAATGGCCAAGATGTAGATGCGCCGTTAAAAAAAAAACAAAAAAAAAACAAGTGGATGGTCAGAAAGATGGTTATTTATTGCTAGGAGTGCTAAGAGTCGCTGAAGATTGATACGTGTCTTTCCTGAGGGATTATTGTAGATAATGCTTTGTAAATAGCTAGAAGTTCAGCGGGAATTTTTTTTTTTTTTTTTTTTTTTTTTTTTTTTACGGCGCATCGACATAATTCTTGGCCATTAGCGCTGCCATCCAGGGTGCAGCCAGGAATTTTCTCAGCGAGCCCTGAGATGAGAAAATTTCTGACGCCGGTGGGGATCGAACCCACCATCTCCCGCTTAGGAATCTAGCGCGCGCTAGCCACTAGACCACGGGAGACCCCTTCAGCGGTAAATATGCTACTAATTGGAATCTATCTTATCTGATTTCACAATTGAATGCCGCTCCGACCCCGAAGTCATCTTTGGATCCGTCTGTGAATATATGAGTTGATGGGGGAAGTGATTTTTTTTTTTTTTTTTTATTTATTCGTTATATGTGTCGTCAACCACTATGAGGTCATTAAACACAGGATTATAGTTGTGTATTCGTTTAATGTGTCGTCAACCACTATGAGGTCATTAAACACAGGATTATAGTTGTGTATTCGTTTAATGTGTCGTGGACCACTATGAGGTCATTAAACACAGGATTATAGTTGTGTATTTGTTTAATGTGTCGTCAACCACTATGAGGTCATTAAACACAGGATTATAGTTGTGTATTCGTTTAATGTGTCGTCAACCACTATGAGGTCATTAAACACAGGATTATAGTTGTGTATTTATTTAATTGATTCTATTGGCGTTCCGCTAAATTAACCAGAAAGAGTGGGGGAATGGAATTATAATTTTATTTGAAGGTAATTATTTCGGATGATTTTAATTTTAATGTTTCCTTGTTTACGATATTTTTGATGTGATTTAAATATTTAGTTTATGATATTTGTTATAGAGTCACATATTTGATTATGTATTTGTATTTTTAGATATTATTTATTAGTTCACGTGATGTTAAAAATTCGAATAGTTTATTGATCTGTTTGTGATGATCTGCTAATATTTCGTCAATTCTATCTGATAGCTGGGCTCCTCTTCTTTGTTTCATAGATTTTACAATTAATCAACAGGTGGTGAACGGTGATGATTTGGTTAAATTTTTCACAAATTGGAGGGGCGCCTCGCCAATATATTTTTTTAGTTTAATATACTCTTTCTGAAATACAATAGGAACAGTGTTTTACATAAGGAATTTTGTGAGAGACAAATTAACTTTGGGTTGGGGTAATTCCCAGGGCTCCGTTTCTGGGCTCCAATTAAACAATATTTCTGAAGGGCCTAAAACCTTGCCCAATACTATGATATCATAACTTTTAAAGACAAACTGATTTTGGGAAGGGCCTCGAACTTAGCCTCTTTTTTTTTCGCATTAGTTTTTTTTTTGGGGGGGGGGAGTCATTATTATATCAACAGAATCACATTTTATTTTGTATAGTAACCGCTGGATTACAGTAATAACAATCACTCATAAGCCTAAATCTACAGGGATTACGAGCAAAGGGATATTAACACCCCCGAAAGCGATAAGTTTCATAGGTCTGTTGTGGTTTTGCCCGTGGGTTGAGTACACAACCCTACATGTAGGTACACGTGGTAATGAACCTGTCATGCTTCGGGCTAGTATTGACGGCACATGACAGCTCCTCATCAAATTGACCTGCCAACTGACCTGAAGTCAATATACCACATCGTGTATCCACAATATTGCTACCAGGGCTGAACACTGTCTGACATGTTCAATAGACGGGGCTTACAAGCTGTTTCAAAGACATTATTTGTGCATACACATACACTCCCATGCACATATAATTACGTATATACCTGTGTGTATGTATATATATATATATATATATATATATATATATATATATATATATACTAGCTGTTACCCGGCGTGCTATGCTACACCTAATTTCTGCATCTATAAAAGCAAAAATAAATTAGAAACCAAATAATAATGAATATAAAAATCTAAGATCTCAAATCTGTAACTATTTGGGTATTGTTTCGAACTCGTGATCTCCGAACTGTGAGTCATAGACGATTTTAACCATTTAACCAGGCCTATGACTCTCCCCGTGTCAAGACCTACCTGTGTGCCACGTCTGATCGAAATCGGTCGACCGGTATGGATTTGTACAAGGAACAAACATACAGATAGACAGCTGGTAGTCGTTTTGACCTAACCTATGACACTCCCCGTAAAACGACCTACCTGTGTGCCAAGTTTGGTCAAAATCGGACGATGGGTGTGGATTTGTATAAGAAAAAAACGTACAGACAGACAGCTGGTAGACGTTTTTGACTTAGCCTACGAAACTTCCCGTATCAAGACCTACCAGTATTCCAAGGTTGGTCAAAATAGGTGAAACAGTGTGCATTTGTATAAGGAACAAACAGACAGATATATATAGAATATGGAAGGTTCAGAGCACAACTATACCAAGTCTATTTTTGGCGTTTTATGCTGAAATGGGATTGAAGAGCCAAATTACTAATTTGGCTCTTTTCTGTGCTACAGGAGACTAAGTCCTAACATCATTATTTTGCCACTTGTGGCAGTTCTTGCTATACATCTGGAAGTCATTCTTATTTGTTTTTAGAGCACCAGTAAGCCAATTTCAAGTTGTAACTCATTTATGGACAAGGTTATACATAAAAAATGGCCGTGTTAGATTACGAGACCAGTCATTTTGACTGGTCGTGCAATTTCAATTCAAAGTTCCTACTGCATATAACATTTGCTTTCCTAAATGAGGTTATGACTTTTGTAGCTATAAAAGAAAATACATTTAATGAAGTTAATGTTATTTTATATATAGAGAGGAACATGGATAATTCGAAATCGTCTTTAATTCGAATATTTCTCTCGGTCCCTAGACTTTAGGACATAAACAATGTAAAAAAAATCGTGGGTAATTCGAATAAAATTTTGCATAATTCGAAATTTTTACGAGTCTGTAACTGCAATGGGAAGTGGACAGAGAGAGAGTCGATCTTAAATCTTGTGAAAATATTCTCCCCTCGGGTAAGGTTGATAGTAAGATACGGATGTAGGGGTTCCGGGACAAGAA
This sequence comes from Gonocerus acuteangulatus, assembly GCA_946811695.1. Classification (NCBI taxonomy): domain Eukaryota; kingdom Metazoa; phylum Arthropoda; class Insecta; order Hemiptera; family Coreidae; genus Gonocerus; species Gonocerus acuteangulatus. Next base: position 11,629,120 of record OX328127.1, on the reverse strand, counting down.
GCGTGGCGGACTCATAGTCTAGTTCTTGGAGTCTAGGAGTTCTGCAAAGTGGTGGGTCGCGCTTCCTCCCTTCCAGGGGTTGTAGTTACACCATCCTGTCAGTTTATCCTAGAATTCCCTTCCACCATCCCTCCCATCTTCATATCTTATTTAGTTATAAGTCAGTCAGCGCCTAAATCTGTTGTATTGTGCCTTGAATTTCTGGTGTACAGTGCAGTTCTGTGCGTTGTTGATTTAAGATGTCGAAGCCTATAAGTTATATAACTTTAACGTTGTCAGAGAAAATAGCTGCGATTAAAGAAGTAGAAAAAGGAATAAAGAAAAATTCTGAAATTGCCAAGGATTTTGGAATTCCTCCTAACACTTTACCAACTTACCTGAAAAATAAAGAAACAATTCTTGCCCATGAAAATGACTTTTTTTCAAAACCATAGACTTTTTTTTTACGTTTTTGATAAATTATTTATGTACGTAATCATCAATTCATGAAATGTTTGTTTTTCTTTAAACTCCCTATCTCCATAGGGAAAACCCGCTTATGAGGTTGACCTCACGACGCAATCCGGAAGTGCCGACGACTAGAAACTTTCACGTTTCTGGCCCTATAGATCATGAAAATATAGGTGGCTCAAATTTGCATATATATATATATATATATATATATATATATATATATATATATATATATATATTCATATATATGCTTGTCTGTTAACGCTCTAGCAAGCTCAAAAATGGCCCGATTTTGATGAAATTTGGTACAAAAATCTGTCTTCTAATTTGAAAGGTCAAGTTCGTTAACCAGCAGAATTCGACCACGGGAAGATAGTGTTTGGGGCGAAATCCGTGCAAAAAAAAAAAAAAAATCGTAACGCTTACGTTTTTGAGTTTATATGCTTGCAGGTACTTGTTTTATAAGTTTCTTAACATAGGAAAACGAATGAAACCATTTTTAAGGCGATATCTGTAACCGTTTTTGAGAAAAGTAGAATCAAGTTTTTTGTAAGTCATTATTTTTTTGTGGGTACTTAGAATCGCAGGATTCAATTGAAATATTTTTTACATATTGGAAATTTATCCCAACTTAGATTTTTAGATTTTGGTTACATTTGGAGTTTAGGAAGTATGCGAAAAAAATATTTTATTAATGAAACGTTTTCGGACCTTCATACATTTTTCGTAAATATCTCGATAACGGTTGGGAAATCGTAGCAAGTGGAAGGTGACCGTTCGAATGCTTACTAAATTCCCTACAAAAAAGGTTCTGAAGCAATATTCGATGGGGCAACGTCAATCAGAGATATAAGCGCAAAAAACTTAAAACGTGTTTGTTTTGTTGTTTTGAAAGGGTTTTTCTCTTCGTTTATCTCACTTTTTAATTTGTTGTTTCTTGTTTTAAATTGCATTTATCAGTACAATTAGTATTGTAGTAAAAAAAGCTAAGAAACGGTGAAAGCTATAGGTAATCAGTTTGGAGTGGCTGTGGTAATCAAGATGGCTGTGGCTAATCATGATGACGTATGCGTACTTTGTTTTGAATTCTCCTATCTATATAACCTTCCTCATAGCCTCCAACTGAAGTTATCGTTATTTCTTATTTTATAGAAAGATTTAACCCACGACAGAATGGAATTTTATTCGCCATGAAGCACATATTTACAGTTGGTTAAAACAGTAAAACGAATTTGCTAATAAAACAAGATACTTAAAATGACAAGGAATTTTTGGTTGTTTATAATAGAGCCTTTTCAGCAGTAGTCAAAGAGTAAGTACGTTTTCAGTACATAATTGTATTGACTTATACAGATTAAGAATTATCCGCTTCTGTGTAAGTTGACTACTGTCAGTTTCCTGTGATTTGTGATTCTAATCTATTCCATTTCTTCGAGATGTTTGTAACCGCGCTAAGATGACGAAGTTCCTGCGAGTCGGACTTTCTTCTCTATGGGCTTGCAGAAAAAATTCCTTAGAGCACCATGGGTGTTTTGAAACGGTATCAACTATTTAGATACATTTGTAGATAGATAAATTCCTTAGAGCACCATGGGTGTTTTGAAACGGTAGCAACTATTTCGATACATTTGTAGATCGATAAATTCCTTAGAGCACCATGGGTGTTTTGAAACGGTATTAACTATTTAGATACATTTGTAGATAGATAAATTCCTTAGAGCACCATGGGTGTTTTGAAACGGTAGCAACCATTTAGATACATTTGTAGATAGATAAATTCCTTAGAGCACCATGAGTGTTTTGAAACGGTAGCAACCATTTAGATACATTTGTAGATAGATAAATTCCTTAGAGCACCATGGGTGTTTTGAAACGGTAGCAACTATTTAGATACATTTGTAGATAGATAAATTCCTTAGAGCACCATGGGTGTTTTGAAACGGTAGCAACTATTTAGATACATTTGTAGATAGATAAATTCCTTAGAGCACCATGGGTGTTTTGAAACGGTATCAACTATTTAGATACATTTGTAGATAGATAAATTTAGAATTAGATACATTTAATGCTAGTAATCTTTAGAACGGAGTACAGCCTTCGGATTGCGCTAAAAAGATCAAGCTTTGTGATAATTGATATGTTCAATACACAAGATATTTCTAAACATCCTGTAGTTAGGTGAGCTGCTTTCAAACATTAGTACATTCTAGTTTTAGAATCTCTAAACCGGTTAAAGGTAGATGTGTCTTAACAATCTTCAGATTAAAAATAACACACAGATTATGTTCGTTCTACCCGCAAACAGATATAGACACATATATAGATGAATAAATATACATACATGATTTAAATTAATCTTAAAATAAGAAAAATCTTTCTATATTAGATAAATCCAAATTGCTCCATTTTAAAGTACAGAAAGTTTTCCTTAAAAAAAAAAATGAATATAATTTACAATGGAGAGGACGTTTTAGCGGCTTCAGACCGCAATGTTATAATCCGCATACCCGTAAACGTTACGCGGGAGTGGAAAGTAAATGCGACCCTAAACTTGCGCCAAAACAGTAGTAGTCAAAATATTTCAGATGATGAATGGTGTATCAGCTGATGGAACTATTTTTAATGCGATATCTGTAACCGTTTTTGAGAAAAGTGGAACAAATGTTTTTGTAACTACTTTTTTTTTTTTTTTTTTTTTTTTTTTTTTTTTTTTTTTTTATTTATGGTGGTTACTTAGAATCGTTGGATTCGTCTAAACTAAGATGCTTACTAAATTCTCTACCAATACATTTCTGAATTTTCGATGGGGCAATCTTAATGGGAGCAGTAACTGCTTAATACTTTAAAAGTGTTTGTTCTGTTCATGGGCGTATATAGAAAATAATTTCGGAAGGGCTGGGAAAATTTCGAGGGGGGGGGGCTGAGATCATTTCCGGTGTATGGAATACTAAATATTTACATCTTGGAAGAGTTTTAGCCAACTTAAACGCTATTACACCCAAAATAGAATATGTTTTATGAACTAAATGAGCTTATTTAATTTAATTTTAAGGGTTATATGAAATTTTTACCGATCAAATCAAAATTTCGGGGGGGGGGGCAACCTCCTCAGCCCCCCCCTTATATACGCCCATGGTTTTGTTCTATTGAACTGGGGTTTTGTTTTCATTTAACTCACTTTTTAATTTTTTTTTCTTTTAGGTACATTTATCAGTAAAATTAGTATTTTAGTAAAATAAGGCATGAAAACGAGAAGCTTATTGGCAATAGTGGTTTCCTATAGCGAGCGTTTAGATGGCGGGTGAATCAATTCCGCTTAGGATACTGTCAATTTCCTGTTGTGGCGCCTTAAACCTCCTTCTCTTTAAGATATAATTTATATTTTTAACGAAAGACCAAAACCTAAAAATAACTGCTTCTATCCCTTTACTAATAGCACCAGGGATATGAACGGAACCGCGCTAAGATGACGCAGTTCATGCATGTCGGACTTTTTTTCTACTTTCCTATTTTAAGCATGAATATTTTCTTTGGATATTCTATTCACTTCATTTTGAAAAACTCACGTTTTAAATTTTGGGGTCATTGTGCGAAGACCATATCCAGTTACTTTTGAAGTAGCAGTAGTGATTGTATCAGTGATTCAGCGCGTGCGCATAACTCATTTGCCTTCCTATTGGAGGATTCCGATGAGCAATTGTATTGGTTCTTGCTGGGAGTAAAGTAACCTTCAACAGTGATTCACCTTTTGTTTATGAAAAAAGCTTATGTTAGTGAGAAAAAATGAGTCTTTTACAATTAGTTCGCGATGTTCCTGACAAAGAAAAAGGGATTGGTTTCTTACTCGGAAAAATTAATAGAATTCTATTAATTTTAACGAGTTGGATAGATTAGAGTCGCTAAAATTAATAGAATTCTATTAATTTTAGCGAGTTGGATTGACTGGAGTTTTGATATCTTGTTGAGCGAGCGGGCTAGTATCCCCATAATGCTAAATAAATGTAAAATATCCAAAAAGAGAGTGAGAGAGAGAAAAGGAATAAAATATGTGTGTTACAAATATCATTGTTTATGTTATCCTTCATAACCTGCAAAACAGTTTACTTTAATGCTTAATAACTTTTTTCGTAGTTGAGAGAATTGATTTTGATCATATTAACCTTTTTATTAATAAATATTGCTTGCCATTATCTAATATGAATTATAACCGTAGATAACCAGTCAATTGGTAATAGATAACCAGCAAAGAACATATAAGGTAATCAGTAAGCATATCAGCGAGTACGAGTAACTGTTATAAATCACTACTGCTACTTCAAAAGTAACTGGATGTGGTCTTCGCAAAAAGACCCAAATTTTGTAACTCCGTTCATTTGACAAATATTCTTGGATTAATTACTATGTTTTTCATTGATATTTGATTTTATTTAATCTGATTTACTCTGCAGGTTATCAGAACTGTAAATCACTGATGGGATTAACTTAGCAACATTCCGACGGATTAGATTCGGCTACAGAATGCAATCTTTTAATCATTTGTTGAATTTCATATCAATTTTAATTATTTAATTTAAATATTGTGAGCTTTCGATAACGAACAGCTATTTTACTTTTTTTTTCTTCTTTTTTTTGTACGATCTAAGACCGGCATACATTCCCTAACTATCTTAAAACAATCATATACAATAATAAAACTGATAGTTTTGGTTCGGAATAGTTTTTTTTATGGATGTGAAATGTGAATTTAAAAAATCACACATAAAAAATAGATAGTTTTTACCGCCACGAAATGATTAATAGATAAATATGCTTCATTTCAACGATCAAAATGACAATAAACTGTTTTATGGGTTTGCAAGCGAACTATTTTCTCTCTCTAGAATGAACAAAAACGTATTCACTATGACTATACTCAGAAAGAATATCAAGGAAAATATCATATAAAAAAAATTAATTAATAATCTATCATAATAATAACATACTTTAACAACAAAAATAATTATAACAACAAAAAACATCAAATCATTACTACTCAGTAATCAGTTGGTCAGTTACTACTCAGTTTGGTCTTCTATTTTCGACTATATTGAAACAAAATATATGCCGTTTTCTCTAACTGACGTGGGCCTATCGAAATTAATACTTGAAAATGACGCACTAATATTTCTAAAGTAACACAACTTAAAATAAAACTCAACTGAAAATTTGCCTATGTAGGAGGCGTAGGAAGAGTGAGACAAGTGCCCACTGGTGTAGAAGCTCTAATGTCTTCCATAATCATAACTGGAAAACACAGATTTTTGAGTTGTGTCACTTTAGTAATATTAGTGCGATATGTTATTAGGCTTTCGAGGGGTCATCGTGCCGTTTTCAGGATCTTTTCGAAATTGTACGTAAAATTCCGTTCAGTTTAGTTTCTTACGAATTTCAGTGTTTATTTTTTAAAATGCAGCCCACTTCATGCGCAGGGAAGGCGGTTCGATTAACTCTAAGAGTGGCGTTTTTTTTTTTGTTTTTTTTCGAAAAAGGCATCGCCCCAGTCATGGCTCGAAAGGGAGGTAACCCAATGATCGCCCACCCCAAAAATCTTCTCTTTCAAAATATTTCAATTTTCAAACATGTGTTGACACTCTTATTACGAAAAATACATTAATGGACTTATTTTAGGTTTAACGTTTTGTTGACTTTTTTTATTACTTACTGCAAATGATGATATCCGAGGCAGTACTGGTGCTGGTATTGGAGGTGACAGCGGTAGGACACTGAAGCGAGTCATCGCATCATCATAAATACACCACGACACTGCACTCACGAAAAACGCAAGGATCTGATGAAGTGACAACACGAAGAGGACAAGAGTACTAGTGCAAAAAATGAACGCAGGCCTAGAATTCCATCGAAAAGTGTTGTGGAGTCAACGATTGGTTATTTTGATTAATAGAAAGGTGGCTGGCTGTTAAGAAGAAATGGTAATAAATTTGTCGAAATGGCCTTCAGGTTCAAGAACTGACGACAAGAAGCGCACCAAAACGAACCGCATTCATCGTTTTTCCAGTTCAATGAACGATTTGATGTTTGTTTTCCGTCGTAACAGATGGTAATACACTTTGCAAGTTATTGGCGACTTTGGTCATTCGATGACTAAGTCTTATTAAGGGCAGCAACTCGCCAAGACTTTTGGAACGTACAAGTACAAAGTAGAACGTATAAAGATGTTATTCTGATGACGTCTATGATTACAACACATAAAGATCCCAGGAACGTAAGACAACACAATAGGGCACTATTTTGAATACGAGTGACGTCTTGGATTTCAACGACCAAATATTTCAAGAAAGTGGGTCACCACAGAAAAGCGTCATTTCGATAACAATTGGCGTGGATTATTGCAAAACGTCAAAAACGTACGTCTGCACATTACAAAGATAATCCGAAATCGTTTGACGTCCAGGAATACAGTATGGCAAATTCAAACTTTACATACATTTCTCGTCTGATGTCTAAGGACTACGCATTTGACACTGCGATTAATCAGTATGCAAGACGACTACACGTCGCCTGACGATCACCAACGCACCGATCTTTATCACTCGACAGTTCACCAAGGAGTGATGAGTACCGACTGAATAAGAATCAAAGGACGCGACGCCCCTCCCTCGAGTCTTCGGGTGGTGGGGACTCTCTCCGCCCGAAGTTAATGTGTTTACATTTCGGGTAAACCCTCCCAGAAGGCTCGTCTTAATCCAATCCCTTCGGGTCTGAAGGAGGACCAAGACCACTCACAAACTTTATAAATTAATCATTGCGTCACTAAAAGCAAAAATAAACTCATCAGGACTTGAAAGATTTAATGCAAGTCCAACAGAGTTTTAATTCCCCACCGATCTTCTCCAATAGTATTCCAGCCTAATTTTTTTTTTTTTTTTTAAAGTTCCTACATAAATTCTATTTCTATCAAATTAATTACATATTTATGAAAAGGCATTAGCCCTATCCTGGCTAGAAAAGGGTGATGGCCTATAGATAACCCGTCCTAAAATTCTGAGGTTATTACAAATGGACGTTAAAATTTAAATAATTATATAATTAAATTTTGAAGCCCACATACACAAAGAGAGATTTTCATAACGATTTATCTACAGATTAACACCCTTGTTCCTCCCTCCCTCCATAGGGAGAAAATCACTTATCACGACAAATTCTTGACGCAATCCAAAAGTACCGACTAGAAAATCAAATGTTTCAGAACCTATATATATATATATATATATATATATATATATATATATATATATATATATATATATATATGTATATATATATATATATATATATATATATATATATATGTATATATATATATATATATATATATATATATATATCATATAGTTCTTTGGAGGCTTAGGTTCGCTAAAGATGTAGTCCTTTGTATTACACCAATTTATTTACTATGTATGCCTTACACGTTTCGTACCTTTTTTCACACCTCATCAGGGGCACTTCTACAGCTCCAAATATCATATTTTTTTTAATATATAACAATATTTTATTATAAATCATAATACCTTAAATAGAAACGGATTTGTCCTACTTTGTTAAGAAGTCTTCTCATCCCATATACCCTTCTTATAGTTGACTTATTACAAATTTCAATATATAAAAACACTTTGATATTCGGATGTACAAAAAAGTATCTTGTTGTAGAAGTACCTCTGATGAGGCACGAAGAAAGGTCACGAAACATGTAGAGCATATAAAGTGATGTAATAGAATAATTCCGCGGTTGAAAAATCGAGCGATTCGATTTCATTCAGAAAAACAGTTTTTTTTAAATCTTATTGAAAATCATTCTTTTTTCAACTGCTTCTTGGCCAACGGCCTAGCCACGTTGAATACACCGGTTCTCGTAGATCACCGAAGTTAAACAACGTCGGGCGTGGTCAGTACCTGAATGGGTGACCGACCACGTGCTGTTGGCTTTAGAAAAGGGTGGCAACCTGTAGATAGCCCGGTGCTAATAGCCAAACAGTTGATGCGCCGTAAAAAAAAAAAAAACTGCTTCTCTTTAGTTTTTTTTTTTTTTTTTTTTTTTTTTCTATTAAATGAAGAATAGTAAATTTGTGAACTACGTGAAACATTTGTGTATTACGTGTTACTCTTAATTGTGGATGCGAGTTATTTCTGCTTGTACTCAAATGTTAAATTTGTAATTTATTATTATTTTTAAGAGCTCCTGAAGATGAATCAAGGGGACGTGAAACGTTTATAGCAAAGTAAAGGAATGTTGAGGACTGGTGTGTTGTGAATGTGTTTTTCGCCTTCTGCAACATAAAACACATAGTGATAAATAGGTTCACCATTTTATGAAAGGATGTGGGTCTGTTATTCTTTGACATTTTAGGCGTAAAGAACTGAAGCCAAGTACGAGCATTAATCTTCGACCTTCATTCATAAATAAGTTGTAAATATTAGCTCCGCTTATGAATGAGAGTCGTAAAGCATTCTTCGCGTAGAATACGAATGTCTGTGGAAATGCTAGTATTATGCAACTCCTTATAAAGATATAATTTTCTGTTCGTATCTTCAGAAGAATGCACATATATTACAAGTATAAAGACCAACAATTGCTGAGAAGATAATAGAAAATTTATTAACAATTGATATTCTATTTATATTGATTTCAACATGGAATAAACAATTGATGTTTACAGAATCTTCCAGGAATGCAATAATAAATAGGGGTGCACAGATGGCTTAATAATTAACGCGTTTACTTCCTCCCTCTAAAGGGTAAGCCCCCACGGGCCGGCAAAATCACCGGCCGGCAGCTACCCGGCGCCGGATAGTAGCAAAAGTACATGGAAGTGAATGGAGAAGCCCATACGATCCGGCAAAACCATCGGCCGATAATATTACCAGCAGGAAGTGAAAAACCCTCGGCTGTATTGTCTACTTGCCGGCCGGCTAGTAGAGAACCATTGGTGGCAACAGAAAAGTCCACACGGTCCGGTAAATCGGCCGGCCGGACTCCCCTCGCTGCAAGCATAGGTCCCCTTTTAGATAACTTTTACTCCCAGTAGTGGTCCGTATCATGGGCGTACTTTCGGAGGGGGCTGGGAAAATTTCGGGGGGCGGGCTGAGACCATTTCCGGTGTATGGAATACTAACAATTTAGATCTTGGAAGAGTTTTAGCCAACTTAAACGCTATTAAAACCAAAATAGAATATGTTTTATGAACTAAATGATCTTATTTAATTTATTTTTAAGGGTTTTATGAAATTTTTACCGTTCAAATCAAAATTTCGGGGGGGGGGGGCTGCAGCCCCCTCAGCCCCCCCCCCCTTATATACGCCCATGGTCCGTATATGACACTCGATTTATAAGTCGACCGAATTACTGGTCCACATTGGGACACAGTTGGCTGCAGCCCCCCATCCCCCCTGAAATTGGTGAAATTGTGGTAGTAAAGTCTTAAATATAAATTAAATGAGATCACTTAGTTCAGAAAAAATAATTTTTGTTGGGCGAAATAGCGTTTTAATTGGCTATCTCTTTTAAGTTCTAGATTGTTAGTATTCAATACTCCCAAATGCTCTCAGCCTCCCCCTAAATTATTTCCTATATACACCCATGCTGTGCTCCCGAGGCATTACAGGTAAATTTCAGAACAAAATTGTGAAACATCATGTTTTTAAAAACTCGTTTTTCTGAAAAATTCTCAAAATATTTCAAGCAATATCAATACAATATATTAACTGTATCTATTCCAAGACTTTCAAATGAAACTAGGTTTTGTTTGTTTGGACTTTTTTTTAGGGCTCTGATTTTGTTAGGACCTATTTTTGGTTAGCTGTCATAATGCATGAGTGTTATTTGTGAATTTTGCATGAATATTTTTTCCATTTTTTCCCATTTATTTATTGATTATGCTTTTCGTAAATCATGTATATACTACAATGATGTAATTGTTATGTAATCATTTATATAATACAATTACTCTATTTTTTTATCTATGTTTTAGCGCGTTTACTCCCTATCTCCATAGGGAGAACCTGCTTATGAGGTTGACCTCATGACTCAATTTGGAAGTGCCGACTAGAAACTTTCACGTTTCAGACCCTATAGATCACGAAAATATAGGTGGCCCAAATTTGTATATATGTATATATATATATATATATATATATATATATATATATATATATATTTATATATATGCTTGTCTATTCGCGCTCTAGCAAGCTCAAAAATGGTCCGATTTTAACGAAATTTGGAATAAAAATCTGTCGTCTAATTTGAAAGGTCAAGTTCGTTAACCAGCAGAATCCGCCCACTAGAAGATAGTGTTTGGGGTGAAATTCGCGCAAAAAAAATCGTAACGCTTACGTTTTTGAGTTTATATGCTTGCAGGTACTTGTTTTATACGTTTCTTGACATAAGAAAACGAATGAAACCATTTGTAAGGCGATATCTGTAACCGTTTCTGAGAAAAGAGGAATCAATGTTTTTGTAAGTCATTATTTTTTTGTGGGTACTTAGAATCGCGGGATTCAATTGAAATATTTTTTACATATTGGACATTTATCCCAACTTAGATTTTTAGATTTTGGTTACATTTGGAGTTTAGGAAGTATACGAAAAAAATATTTTATTAATGAAACGTTTTCGGACCTTCATACATTTTTCGTAAATATCTCGATAACGGTTGGGAAATCGTAGTAAGTGGAAGGTGACCGTTCGAATGCTTACTAAATTCCCTACAAAAAAGGTTCTGAAGCAATATTCGATGGGGCAACGTCAATCAGAGATATAAGCGCAAAAAACTTAAAACGTGTTTGTTTTGTTGTTTTGAAAGGGTTTTTCTCTTCGTTAATCTCACTTTTTAATTTGTTGTTTCTTGTTTTAAATTGCATTTATCAGTACAATTAGTATTGTAGTAAAAAAAGCTAAGAAACGGTGAAAGCTATTGGTAATAAGTTTGGAGTGGCTGTAGTAATCAAGATGGCTGTGGCTAATCATGATGACGTATGCGTACTTTGTTTTGAATTCTCCTATGTATATAATCTTCCTCATAGCCTCCAACTGAATTTATCGTTATTTCTCATTTTATAGAAAGATTTAACCCACGACAGAATGGAATTTTATTCGCCATGAAGCACATATTTACAGTTGGTTAAAACAGTAAAACGAATTTGCTAATAAAACAAGATACTTAAAATGACAAGGAATTTTTGGTTGTTTATAATAGAGCCTTTTCAGCAGTAGTCAAAGAGTAAGTACGTTTTCAGTACATAATTGTATTGACTTATACAGATTAAGAATTATCCGCTTCTGTGTAAGTTGGCTACTGTCAGTTTCCTGTGATTTGTGATGCTAATCTATTCCATCTCTTCGATATGTAACCGCGCTAAGATGACGCAGTTCCTGCGAGTCGGACTTTTTGTTTTTGTTTTCTGAATTTTCCTTATTTTTTTAATAAATGTATTTTTTCTTCATATATTCTTGTATAAATCGGATTTTTAAAATAAAAGTATAATTTGCTGATATTTGCAATGATTTTCAATTCGTCTAATTTCTTCCTTTAGTGGTGGCTTTGGACTAAAATGTGTTTTAGAGAAAAAGTGCCATCACAACTTGGAGATTTAAATGGTTCTTCTTTCGACGTCAGGAATCCATGTTTTCTGCGTCAGATTCTCAAGAAAATACAAATGACACAGGAAATGCGCGTTTGACATATGTGGGCGGGTGTGAGCAAGCATATATAGGGTTGGCAAATAAGTCCTTTCGGTTTTTTAAGTTGAAAGAAAACTATTGTATATTTTGAACATAATTTTTATTTTAATCTACAATGTAATGTCCATTATTTTCTATTACTTTACCCCATCTCTCCATCAGCTGAATAATCCCATGCTCATAGAATGTCTGTGGTTTATTAGCGAAAAAATGATCAATGTGCTCCCTGACACCCTGTTCGTTTTCAAACCGTTTTCCACCTAAGGAATTTTGTAGAGACCGGAATAAGTGGTAGTCACTAGGAGCAAGGTCCGGTGAATAGGGAGGGTGGGGCAAAAGATCCCATCCAAGGGCTAACAATTTGTTGCGGGCGACTAACGAAGTGTGGGGCCTGGCATTATCATGATGGAAGACGACACCCTTTCGATTTGCCAGTTCTGGGCGTTTTCGTCGAATTGATTCATTCAATTTTGTTAATTGTGAGCAGTATAGAGTGGAATCGATTGATTTACCTTGTGGCAGCAGGTCATAAAAAATCACACCCTTGAAATCCCACTATACAGAAAGCATTATCTTCTTTGGGTGCAATCCCGCTTTAGATGTGGTTCCAGGTGGTTCGTTGCTAGGTCTCCAAGATTTTTTTCGCACCACACTATCGTAGACAATCCACTTTTCATCCCCTGTCACAAGTCTTTTAAGAAATGGATCGTTTTCTTGACGTTTTCGCAGGGAATCGCAAATGGAAATGCGTTTTGCCAAGTTGGCTTCGGTCAGAGAGTGGGGGACCCAAACATCCAGCCTAGAAACGTAGCCGAGCTTCCGCAAATAGGATAAACAATCCTCTGTTGGGATTAATTGCATCAGATAAATGTGACATATTGTAAACAAAACATGAATACAAAAGCCGAAAGGACTTATTTGCCAACCCTATACATACATATTCTTATTTTATAGCTAAGCACATTTAAAAAATGAAAAATATTTATTTCGCATTGTGTAAATATGTCCGATGTTTTAGCTATATTACATTTGAGGCGTCGACTTTTGAAGAAAGAATATTTTCAAATCGTAAAACTATTCAGTGTACACAAAAAACGTCTAAGATGGTATAATTCCTTGAGAGAATTAATATTAACGAAGCCACACTAACATTCACTTCCTTATTTTTATGAGATTAAATGAATTTCCCAAAAAAAAAGTCCGTCACGCAGGAGCTGCATAACTAAGCACTTTCCTCAGAATTTGGGTAGTGTAGACTGCTTTCCAGAACAATTTGCTTAAAATATCCTACATAAATAAAATAAAAACATGAATAGTTCTCTTTTAATTTTGTAATGAGTAACTGATAAATTATTAATTTGCTTCCAGAGTTATGTTTACACATGGTACCTACTACACTACGTAATAAATACAAAAAAACCTCATATTATCGTATTTTGATCTAACGCAGGAACCGGATACAGTCCCTCTAGTGGTAGAAAGCGCTCCTTGCGGCGCCTTTGTGAACCTATGTCTGGCTGGCTTTTCTATTGAAATATATTACAAAGTAAACCCCCCTTTCCGATTGACCGATTAAGCTCTTTTTTACAACACTTCTTTCTCATGAGTTACCCACGACGTATACCGCGTTTCGTTACAATACAGCAGAAATTACGACCAGCATGAGTATATTAGTAATTTGGGTCCGGAGTAAACCCCCCCTCCTAATGAACCGATTTAGTTTATTTTTACAACACATATTTAACTGTAGATTACCACTACGAATACCGAGTTTCGTCGAAATATACCAAAAATCACGGCTGGTAGTGGTGAATTGGTATTGTGGGTCTGGAGTAAACCCCCCCTCCTAATGAACCGATTTAGTTTATTTTTACAACACATATTTACCTGTGGATTACCACTACGAATACCGAGTTTCGTCGAAATATACCAAAAATCACGGCTGGTAGTGGCGAATTGGTATTGTGGGTCCGGAGTAAACCCCCCCTTCTAATGAACCGATTTAGTTCATTTTTATATCTCACTTTTCTCTCTATATTACCACTACGAATACCAAGTTTCGTTGAAATATAACAAATATTACGGCTGACATAGTCAAATTAGTGTTTTGGGTTCGGGGTAAACCCCCCCTTCCGGTGGACCGACTTTGGTGGTTAACGAACTCGTTCAATCGTTTGCTAATTGAATGCTATATACCAAGTTTCGTGACGAAAAAACAAAAACGCTGGCCGCTATCGTGTTAACAGACACATATATATATATATATATATATATATATATATATATATATATATATATATATATATATGCATATATATATATATATATAGATATATATAAATTTTAACGGGGGTCATTTTCGGTGTCTACTAGGTAGGATCGATAAAGATTTGAAGAAATTTTTCAAAAATTCCGTCATGAGTCCAACCTCAATAGCTACTTTCCTTCGGAGGAAAGTGCTAAAAAGAAAAAAAGTTTTTGCTGTGAAGAAAAAAAAAAAGTTTTTAGAAAATATATTAATTTGATGACAAAATGGACTTAACCCATTTTGAAATTCATTGTCTCATTTAGTAGCTATTGATTGAACACAAGTAAAAATGTACAGACTTATTTGTACATGTACACTAAAACAGAAGCACATATTACCTATGTTAAGAGGTAATATTTCCATGACTTTCAAACCGGAACTTTTAATGTCAATTGCAGGAAACTGGCGATTACTTATTAATAGGCGGAAGTCAAAATATCAAGCTCAACTTTTAAGTATATACTAGCATATATGTCAATGCTGTTCGCTTTTTATAGCATGTAACAGACAAGAAACATGGCGCTAGTGGCCATGAGGTTCGAACCAAAGTTAAAAAATAAATTCAATTATATTCCCAACGATCATGAATGCTAAAATATATGTTATAATGAAAAAGGTAAATTCACAAAAATTGAGGACTTCATACATTCAATATATGTGAGCTAAATCATATTTATATAGAAATTATAATTTTGATCATCGCAACACAAGCAATTTTACTTTTTAAAACATATTAAAAAAAAATAATACAATTTTTCCATACACATAAATAACTATATTTAAAAAAAAACGAAGAAAAAATAAATACGTGAGTTATAAACAAATATAGACTGATATAAGTCTATATTTCTTTATTTATTTATAATATATAAAGAAATTTAGGACTTATAGTCCATACACATTATTTATAAGAGCAAATATTTAAATTATCCTTACAATATTAATTTTATTTTTTTATTTATGAATTCGGAAAAATCAAAAACAATTCAGGAGGTCAGAAGTCCGTCACGCAGGAGCTACATAACTAAACAGATTCACAAGAAGGTGGAAAGTGCACGCAGCATTCATGATTAACCCTCCGTTAGTGGCGCGCACCTGTGAGGTGCATAATTTTTTTATTTTTTGGATGACGGTTGGCAGCCGTGTTTTGGCGGGCTCTCCGCTTTAGTATCTTCCGGATTTCCGTTTTTCCACCGGCCAGTCGCATGGACGCCTTTTTGTGAGCTCAAAATTGTCAGTGGCTGCCCTCGTCACCTCTCAGGTGCCGCGCCACAACTCACGTAAGTTTTAAATATATGAGATATTTACACGTTTCGTTCTCTTACTATGCTATCATCTATGAGTATGTGGGTTATTCGGTATAAGAATAAATGAGAGTAGTATAAATTGGGCTGCACCTGTTAGATCAAGCACCAGGTAGGGAAATTACCTATTCGTGTAATTTCCAATCATTTTTTGACATAAATGTCTTGTAGGATGACATTTACGATGGCTATGTATATACATTTTTGCAACACAAGGAATGGTTATTATTCCATATTTACGTGTTTTATATTCATATTTTATATACACATCTTATATCTTATTGGCAAGGAATGTAAAGCTGGTCATAATATTGCTCTGGGCAAAAATGAAGAGTCAGACAGCTCCTAAAGATGCCGATGCGCCGTAAAAAAAAATAAAAAAAAATGTTTAAATGTCAAAAAAGTGGTTTTTTTTTTCATATATTTTGATGTTTACTACTATATCTCTTAAATGTCAATGTGATTCTGTTGCCGAGGCCAATGTTTTGGCGCGAAATAGGGTTTGCACCTGTGAGGTACAGCGCCACTATGGACGTCCCAAAAAGGCGCCACTACTGGAAGGTTAATTTGTTTACATACAAAACAAACAAGAATAGTTGCTGATTACGAACTTGTCAAATAAATACCCATTATTTGATGATATGTATATCAAGTTTCGAGTTGCAAAAATATAACCCATTTGGGCAGGTATAATGACAGCTGGCATACACACTCACTTAAAGACATACATATATATATATATATATATATATATATATATATATATATATATATATATATATATATATATACATTTTAGGGGGAGTCATTTCCGATATCTAGTAGGTAGGATCAGTGAAGATTTCAAGACATTTGTCAATAATTCATTTGTGCAACCTTAATAGCCTTATTTTGGAGAGCCAACGGTCATAGCCACGTTGAGTGCACCGGTTTCTTTTGATAACCGAAGTTAAGCAACGTTAGTCGTGGCCAGTACCTGAATGTGTGACCGACCACGTGCAGCTGGCATTATAAAAAAAGGGTGGCAACCTATAGATAGTGATACGGAGAATTAACAAAACAAATCCATTTATTTAATTCAGCACTGTTTCTCGACACACTAGATTTCTCTTCAGGTGCCAAAAACTCACTGCAATAAAAGTACAGCCTTATTATACAAAAGCGAACTTTACCTTGCAATGGCCAATCAAAGGTTTTATATGTAAAAGCAGATAAGAAAATACTGATAAAAATCAAACTCACGTCAACACTGCTGGAGAACCGCAGCCTGATCCAAGTCAAGATAGAAACTGCACAGTGGTTTCACCAAAAATCATGCAATTAAAGTACTAGTCACCCGCCGATAATAGAAAACGTAAACAATAGGAATCCCTTATCAATAGGGAAGGCCTCATGATGGCAGGTTATCTTCAGCTATTCCTGATAAGGCATGACTCAAGCCGCAAAAACGGAATAAAGAGTTTAATTGGCTTTTAAATGTGATTTTTTTTTTAGAAAGTTAACTTCAGTCACTAGCACTGTATAATTTTTTTTTTATATGAAGTATTTCTTAATTCGTTATTACATTATGTATATAAAATAATCTGGTAATATGATATATCATAAAAAATTCAAGTTTCTGTAAAGCCCTTCCAACTTCTTCCTGGATTAACGCCAAAGGACGCTCATTTTTAATTTTATTTATTTATTTTTTTTACATGTATTATTATATTTTATTATTTTCCTTTTTTTAATTTTTTTTATATTAATATCGTCGATACAAATGCAAAGTAACGAATATGAAAAAATGCATCTTTCATTGTCCATCTTTAATAATTTCTGCTGGACTTATGTACGGCAAATTCTTGAATCTTACATCACTCTATTAAAGGGAAAGTATTCCACTATCAAAAGGTCAAATCTGCCGAATATTTGACTCTCCAAAAAAAAAGTAAATGCTTTTCCACTCTGAAAAGTGGTGATTTTCATATTCGATACTTTGCATTTGTACCGACGATATTTTCTTTGTTTACAAGGAATCGAGCATTTCTCTTTTGTCGTTTGAATTAAAATCTGCAAATAAAACCATTATTAATAAGACTGTATATATATTAATACTTATTACAAAATTATAATGAAAATCACCACACACAGGAAAGTGACCTTAAGGGTTGATACGCCATTATAATAATTAAAAAAAAAATGCTCAGATATTTGGTCGTTAACGCAATAGGAAAATTTAATTCTGATAACATTTTCAAAATCTGCATTAAATTTCCTATAGGACCTCATGTACCTTGTGCGAAAATTTCTCAAACTAAGTTCACAGCAGCCACTCAAACAAATAACTTATCACGCAATAGAGGGTTTTGGCCATTTGTAGTGCTAGTTTTTGACCATGTTTGCATAATTTGTCGTTCACGCCATGGATAAAATTTAATTCTAATAGCATTTTCAAAATCTGCATTAAATTTCCCATAGGATCTCATATACCTTGAGCGAAACACTCTTCAAACCAAGTTCACAGCAGCCACTCAAACAAATAACTTATCACGCAATAGAGGGTTTTGGCCATTTGTAGTGCTAGTTTTTGACCATGTTTGCATAATTTGTCGTTCACGCCATGGATAAAATTTAATTCTAATAGCATTTTCAAAATCTGCATTACATTTCCCATAGGATCTCATATACCTTGTGCGAAACACTCTTAAAACCAAGTTCACAGCAGCCACTCAAACAAATAACTTATCACGAAATAGAGGCTTTTAATTTTTAATGCTCCACGGACCGCACAAACATTTTTTAGGTTAGCTAGATGGGACTCTCAAAAAAGTTGCATTATTTTATAACCTTTAAAAATTTACAACCACCTTTATAAACCGATGAAAACCACCGGTATAAACCGATAAAAAACCTCTCAGGTGGCTTTATGTTTATTGACCTTTGACACTTATTACCAAATCACTCGTGTAATTATCTAAGATATTGTTGTACCTTTTAAAAGGTAATGAAATAACGCAACTTTTTTCAGACTCTCATCTACCTAACCAAAAAAAAAATTTTGATGCTGTCCGCGGAACATAAAAAATGAAAAACCTTTATACCCTGATAAGTTATTTGTTTGGGTGGCTGCTGTGAATTTGGTTTGAGTCATTTTTCCACAAGGTACTGAGATCTTATAGGAAATTTGATGCAGATTTTAAAAATGTCATCAGAATTAATTTTTTTCTTTGGCGAGAACGACAAATAACGCAAAAATAGTCAACAACTACGGTTTAGACAACAACAAAAAACATGGAAACGCTTATATCTAGGGAAATAATGCTAGTAAAAATTTCTCCTTGGTGGCATTCAACATTTTAGTCGGCGTACACACCCCTCAAGTATGGCGATTTCCTTCGGGACCACCCTGTATGAGTGTATATACATACATATATATATATATATATATATATATATATATATATATATATGTATATATATATATTCATAGACACAAATGTTTACGACGTTTATTGTGAACTATGGGTTATGAAATATCAACCCTAAGTATTACCGTATTGCGCCCGGTCCATTTCTTAAGTTCATTTTTAAGGGAGAAAAGACGGTAAAACTATGCTGATGTAAGATTGTAAGTGCCGCGGAAGTAGAAGCTAAAATAGTTGCAGAACTTGTGAGTTGAGCGAAGGAACTTGAAATGTTGAAGGAAGGAAGCATTATCCAAGTTGGAGAGGGGGGGAAACTTCTTTCATTAGTAGAAGACAATTAAAGCGTGGTTCGTGTTAATCACCATGCAACCTCTGGCAACTATGAATAACCAAGGAAAAAATTAATGGCGACTTATCGACCAGGATACAAAAGCCCAGATGGGCAGATACTGTAGAGACATTTGATTATTAACCATACGATGCATTAGGGAGATAGTGTGGTCAGTACTATGCTCCGACCGCCAGATTTTACCCTTCGCAGGCACCCGTTAATAAATTAAATGCTGGTTGTGCCTTGAGACGGTCTAGGGGACCTTGAATCCAACTCTCAAACGAAAAAATCCGTAGTGCGCCGGGGTTTTGAATTTTTAAACATTAGTCGAGTGTTGTACCACGAAGCTGAGCTCGCCATTGGCAATTTTTCGAGATAAACAGAAATCTATGCAAAATACAAAGGCATAAAAGACCTTGCTCCAATGTCGGTGTCTCATTTTAACCCCAAATCTTTAATAAAGTATTTTAAATTTCTTGAAAGCAAACTCGTAAAACATGATGCCCACCCAATTCAGAACGTCTTTTGCAAAAAAAGCAATATTGGCCCATTAGATGTTAGCTTTAACGCGTTTCCTCCCTCCCTGCATAGGAAGGAAACCCGCTTATGACGCCGACCTGATGACGCAATCTAAAACTACCGTCTAGAAACTTTCACGTCTTAATGCCCATTTATCACGAAAATCACGGATATATATATATATATATATAGTTCACCTCCAGCTTTATATTTTGTAACATGTGAAATAGTGCTGGCCCTATCTTCACTAATAAACAATAGTTGAAGAGGGCAGTTTTTGTATTGCTTTTAATTTTCTACCTTCTTTTTGTTTTCTTCTTAATGTTTTAAATGGGTCAAGAAAAAATCAAACAAACAAAAAAACAGTTCTTCATGTCTGATAATTGAAATTTCTTCACGTTAATTTCTGATTAAAATAATGGAGGTTTCTAAAAATACACTTTCCCATTAACTCTCATAGTAATATCCCCGATAATGCAACCTCTTCTGAATCGAAAAACCACGTCTAAATGTCTCGGAAAAAGAACTTTACATAAGCCTTAATACATTAATGACATTAAAAAAAATGTCTAAAACCAAAAAAAAAAAAAAAAACTTCTAATTTTACACTTTCAATGATAAAGGAAACCAAATCAATAATTTAATCTGAAACTCTATAATATTCAAAGTGGTAAAACAAATAAAAAACGAGGGTATCACGTTACTTGGTAATATTTAAGCAACGAATATATAATATAAAAGGAATTAATATATATATTATGTAATATGTAAGGAATGTTTATGTAATATTGTCTAATTGTGTAGCTCGATATATAATTAATTACATAGCCAGATGTATATATATATATATATATATATATATATATATATATATATATATATAAAATCCCATTTGTTTAATATATTTATATATGTAATATTGTAATTGGATGTATATATATATATGCAATAATCTTTTCGAGTGAATCGCCATTGCTGCGTATGCTCATAAATAAATAATAAATAAATCCTTAAGATGAGAAAGTTTATAGAATCTATATCATTTTCCGCAAAAAAGTAACAAAAACACAATTCATCAATTTAATAAGATATTTCCTGCCTCATTAAGTCACAAGAAATAATCTTCAAAGCGAGAGAAATGTAACTGTTAAAACTGAATTAATTAAAGAATCCCTCCTCAATAAAGGGGATTCAAAGGAACCTTTCAGTTAAAGTTTAATTAAAAAATGTAAATACAATAAAAATTGAATATTCATCAAAATTAGATAGCTTTCTAGCGATTTTTTTCTTAATCCTAAAAGGAGAGGACTCAATACTCAATATAATACAATTCTTCCGATGGCGATGACCATTTATCAGAATATATATATATATATAAATATATATAAACATTTATGAGTGTCGTAACCCCTTGTACTTAGAGTAAGTGTATACAGATGAGAGAAAACGTTTAATGTCCTAAACTGGAGATGTGGGAACAATGAATTTCCAGACGGTGGGTCTGGGTCATTTACACGCAATGTGACAGACACGTAAGGTAATTCCCGTAAGGTCTAAGACGTGACGAAGTAAATCTGGACGAGCCACGAGCTAGGGAAGAGTTGGGGTGAAGGGTTTATAAGGGCCGGCTTACCTTTGACAGGGACACAGTCCACGCCCGTTCCTTGGTACTTGGCCTAGATGTTTGTCAATGTTAGGACAGCCAAATATCTTATCTCTCAGTATGACAATAGTCCCTCTAACTAGCCCTCTCTCACTCAACCTGTATCTCATCTTAGCAATGTTTTATGATATTTATGTATGTACCAGTAACTTTAGTAGAAATTGAAGCTTTGAAATGGAATTCTGTTTTTCAAAAATATCTACCTCTCTAAATCCCGTCCTTGTTAATCTGTCTCTTACCATATATATATATATATATATATATATATATATATATATATATATATATATACACACATATATATATATATTTATTTATATTACTTTTTCATATTTCTAGGCTGAGGGTCGATAATGCAGTACACTGTTTGTTGCCCGAAATGTTTCGTGATTTATTCGCCCCTCTTCATGGGTTTCCTTGTTAGGTAGTCATCCCGTCAGTTAATCTCAGTGGAGACAGGCGTAAGATTTTAAATGAAGAGAATACGGATAATTGTTATGGACAGTAGGGCGCAAACAGTAATGAATGTGCAGTGTATGTATATATATATATATATATATATATATATATATATATATATATATATATATATGTATATATATATATATATATATATATATATATATATATATATATTACAAGGAGTGTTTTTTTACCGACTTTCGCCAATATAGTTATATATGTATAAATTCATCTGATAAAGTAAAATTATTTTAAAAGTAAATAATTTTCAGTAGTAAAATGTATATCTGAGTGAAAAGAAACTTGTGAAATTTAATTGTCTTGAGTGTTTAAGAATCCCTGGAAAAGGGTTTGTTTAATCCGAATCCGAGACGGAAGGTCTTTGATAATGAGGAAAACTAGAAATCCAAGAAGTCTTCCATCGAATCCAGGGCCTTTCTTTTATTCAAATGCTAACTCCAAGGGATCACAATTCCATCATTCAATTAAATAGGGGTTCAGCCACTTCTTTGAAGCGTCCAATTTTCTGCTAGCGATAAAAATGCCATGGATTCTCATAAGATGCACTAGTGGTAGTGTTAGTGTGTTTTCATTTGTTTTAGATTTGAACCGCTTGGTGATAGAACTTCTTCCGCTTTCTTAAGTAGGCCATTCAAGTTCCGACTTGCAGTACGACTGGTGGTCAGACTTCCGAAGTTGGCCACAAGTCGGATCTTGAATGGGCTTGATGGATTCTGCACTTGATACATTTTTTGTCTCGTGAGTGACGTAGACAGTTGGGAAAACAGACTAGGACTAAAGTTGGATCGCTAGTTGGATAGCTAGTCGAAGCATGCGTAAAGTCGACTATCCAAATAGTAGTCCTACTAAGTCGTACTGCAAATCGGAAGCAGGCCGTTCGCTTTAGTCATTCTGGAATAAATTAAACACTTTTAACACATAGACATCCGTTTCATAAAGCTTTAGCCGCGCATTTTTAACATATTTATGTTTTAGTACGGTTCTTCCCTCCCTTCATAGGGAATATATATATATATATATATATATATATATATATATATATTTAAGTGGTAAGTAAGTGGAAGGTGACCATTCGAAAGCTTACTAAATTCCCTACAATAAAAGTAGTTTCGACGGGGCGATGTCAATCCGAGAAATAAGTGCTTAAAACTTCAAAATTGTTTTTTGTTCTTTTCAACGGGGTTTTGTCACTGTTTACCAAACGTTATAATTGTTTATCGTTTTTTTTTTTTTTTTTAATTGCATTTAATAGTAAAATTAGTATTTTAATAAAAAAAAAGGTATGAAAATGAGAAACGTATTGGTAATAGTGTTTCTTATGGCGATCGTTGGGAAGGTGGGGGAGTCATTTCCGCTTAGAATACTAGGAGTTTCCTGTAGTGGTTCCTTAAATCTACCGTCTCTTTGAGATGCTGTTTTATATTTTTCACGAAATATCGAAACCTACCAATACTACTTCTACTCATTTGCTAGTGACACTAGAGATATGAAAGGAACGGCGCTAAAATGAAGCAGTTCCTGCGAGTCGGACATTTCTTATATGGATTATGGGTAGGGGTGTAAACATTCTTTCTTGACCTGTGTAAAGAGCACAGCAGTATTGTATAGATATACAGTATTGTATAGATGTCTGCTTTTGACATCTATACAATATGGGCCAGGCTATAAGAAAGTTATTGAAACGCGCTAAGATGACGCTGTTCCAGCGAGGCAGAATTTTTTTTACATCTTATGTATACATTTTTGTATTAATTTATTAATAATTCTATCAATATTAGTTACCATTGGTACAATAGTTGTGTCATATTGTTCGGACAGCTAAGATTTGTTCCGGGTAGCATTTAAGCCAAACTTAACTCCTTAAAGCTCTCACGTAGCAGTTCGTGCTTCATTTTCCATTTCACAATACTAAAGCCGATCCTCGGGAGACCTGACCCGAATGCAAAACCCCTAGACCTCCCCGATCTCCGGGACGGGATAAAATATCAGCCGAATTGAAGATAGAGAGCGGGGGCAAATGGCGGTCGGAGTGGAACACATTTGAAATATGGGGAGTTTAAGATGAATCCTTCGTCGGGGGGAGGGGGGTTTGCGGGGTTACAAATGACTGGGGGGAATCCGGCAATTTTTCAGGGGCGCTGGTTGACTCCTGCATCAATTACACTCTTCAACCTCCCCCTCCCCAACAAGCTGAATTCCTGGCGGTTTCTTTGATCTCTCTCCTTACCGGACGGTATCTATCATATTTCAAAGGAGAAATAAACTTTAGCTAACTTCTAAGCGAAATTAATAAATAAAATCTGGAAATAATTATTTTAATTTAATATATAAATGTTAGGCTGTTGTTACCGTATGAAATGTCAGTTTTGGCCTTGCCGATTTCGTTCAAATGTCTTGAAACTGTCGTGGCTCCTACTCCGAGTTCTTTGGTATATTCCCTAGTGCTTTTTGATGGGACAAGCTTCAACCCTTTCTTTCAGGAGGTCATTGTCAAGCTTGGTTTCTGGCCTTTCTCGCTCCTCGTTGACATGGTCAAGATGTCCACTTCGAAACCTGGAAAGCCACCGGTAAACAGTTCGTTCATTCGCCGTTTCCTCCCCGAACGCCGTGTTAATGTTCATACACACCTAAGCAGCGCTATGACCGAGCTTAAATTCATATCGAAAAATAATACGGATTTCCGTTGAAGTCATAATTTAAGTTTTATTTTTTTCTTAGAGGAGGTACGCAAGTTACTGATTAAATAATAGGAATAAAAGAGCTTTAATTCTATATGAATAACAATGATGTTTGTAAATAATGAAATAAAAAAGGGAAAGGATTTAATCGCAAAGTAGGTAAACAAAACTGACATTTCATACGGTACAGCCTGGTAACTGGCAACATTATCATATTTTAGCGCGTTTCTTGTCTCCTTTCAGCGGGATGGGACCCGCTTATAATATTGACCTCATGACGCAATCCGCAAGTCCCGACTACTCGTATATACGTATAGATCACAAAAATAAAGGTGGTTCAAATTTATATATAGTAAACATTTGTCTCTTCGCTCTCTGGCTGACAATACTCTGTGTGATTTGAAAGGTCATGTCTGTTAACCATCTGAATCCAAACACAGAAACTTGATTTTTGGCCGAAATTAGTTTTTGCGTTACTAACAGAGCATGGCATTATTCAATAATCATACCCGAAACATTTTTGAATTTCGCCACTCTATGTTAATTAAATATAGGGCAACCCTATATTTAATTGACTTAGAGTTTAGCGGAGCCCGCAGAACTTCACTAGATTCGTACTTTGCAAATTTTATGTGGAACCAAGAATTAAAGGGTCGATCCATTTACCTCAATTATAAAATATATTAATTATTTTACAAAGATGGTCTTCTTGTTATTAAATATTTTTTGCAACATATGATTTTAATTAAATTAGTGGTCGGGCAACAATAGAAATATAACTAGGATTTATATAATTCAAATAAATTTTTTTAAATAAGAATTTATTCATTGATTAAATTAGTCATCCACTGATTTAATTTTTATTCTAAGGATAACAGGATTGGCTCATTATTCAATAATTTATGGAATAAGAATTTATTCATTGATTTAATTAGTCATGCACTGATTTAATTTTTATTCTAAGGATAACAGGGTTGGCTCATTATTAAATAATTTATGGAATAAGAATTTATTCATTGATTAAATTAGTCATCCACTGATTTAA